>CAEFZY010008236.1:0-86711 GCA_903066815.1 Brachyrhaphis roseni | reverse complement strand
TATATATATATATATATATCTTATGACATTTTTCATGACATTTGTTATGACAATCCGTTGTAGTTAAGTACATTAAAACAATAAATAAACATTTGTTTAACAAAAAGAAAGAAAAAAGGCTACAAGACTTCCCGTATAATATTATGATAATAATGTACCATTTTTGGCCGCTCCGTAACAGGAAAAGGAAATACGGCTTGTTGTCACGTCCCCACCGGTTGTCCAGGGACCGCATTTAAAGCAGCTGCGCTCGACCAACCAGAGTCGCAGACGAGCCAGCGCGCAGCCAATCAGCTTTCAGGGAGCGAGGATTTAAACCAACACTACAGAACTCGTAACCAAACCAGATTCTCCTTTCATTACTACTCTTCGCTTGTTTGCTGAAGCCACGCACATTTCAGAATGGCTCTGCGAGTGACCAGAGTGAGTATTTATGCACTTTTATTATTGTTTACAGTAGTTAGGAACACATTTAGTTATTTCTGGCTGATATTATTCTGGCTGAAATGCGGTATTTTATATATTTTATTGCTACACATGGTTTCCCTTAATGCTTTAAGCAATTATTACTCCATGTTAAAGGTATTTGTTGTGCTTTAAAGCAACATTACGAGGCTTTCTGCATTTCTTACAGTAATTTTCTCGTCTTTTCTGCAGAATCGCCTAGCTTCCTCCAGGACCGAGCAGGGAGGTGTGAAGGCCTGCTCGGTGGCCGGGCCCGGCCTGAAGCCTCGGCCTGCACTGGGGGAGATCGGAAACATCGCAGTTAACAAAGAGAACCCGAAAAAGGTGAAACTCCTTATAAAGCCTCTTTATTTTCAATCCTCTGGTTGTCATAACACGTTTTAAAATTACCAGAACTCTGTATTTTCAGTGCAGCGTGTTTGCTAGCATACAGCCAGGGGGCGCTATTCTCTGATTGCTCTATAAATGGTTTTTCATCAACAATTCAGAAAATATGTTGCATTAAGTGGCACTAAAATATCTAAAACAACAATTTAGCCCATTATGTTCACATACAACCCTCTTATTGAACACAAACTCCTTGTACTTTGTTTTTTGGACATAAATCTTGTGCGAGTCGTCGACTCTCCTGTGTTAAATCACCTTATCATAAAATGGCTGGATGGGTTTGTGAAATTGGAGCCACATGCTCAGTTTTTTTTAAAAGTAAACAATTTTAGCTTTAGAATGAAATTTGTTTTGCTAATTTTAAATCTGAACAAGTCTGTGTAGGAATGAAAAAAATGGAAGTTTTCAATTTGTACTAAATTAATTGTCTTGCTATGCTAAATGTAATTTTTAGGGACTATTAGTTATTCTTGCATATAACCCAGATTTTACATTTGGATATACTTTTTTTTTTTTTTCTACACTAAATGTTAAGATGAAGATTATGCTGGTTTTGACTCATAAGGGCACTAAATGGAGTACAGTTTTGTATACTACAGCTTTGTAGTTTTTGAGGTGGCTCAGTTTATCTACTGTAGATTAACTTTCAGTTTATTCTTCAGAACATCAAGACTGATGTAGTAAAGAAGACAAAAGTCACAGAAAAAGCTGAGAAGACCAAGCAGCCAAAGCAAAATGCCGTCATTGCCGTTGAGCCCGTCCCTGAAGTCCAGGTGAGTTGATCACATGTTGGTGGTTGTGAAACACCAACTTGTCTTCAAATGACTATCTGGGTTTTCCAGGTTCAGCCTGAGCCAGCGTCTCCCACTCCAATGGAGACCTCCGGCTGTGAGCCTGCTGACCTCTGCCAGGCCTTCTCAGACGTCATCCTGGACACTGCCATCAGGGATGTTGACGCAGACGACTATGACAACCCCATGCTCTGCAGCGAGTACGTAAAAGACATCTACAAGTACCTCCGGCAGCTTGAGGTGAGTTGCTAAACAAGTTGGGCTACTTTTGTTATCTTGGTCAGTTCTGGACTCTCAAACAGCTGAGTCAATTCATCTGCATGCTAAATGGCAGACTCTTGTGGAAGTAAAATGGTCTCCATGTGGATGGTGAATCATGGTTCACAATTTCTGGTTTCAGGTCGAGCAGAACGTCAAACCCAACTACTTGCAAGGTCAGGAGGTCACCAGTAACATGAGGGCCATCCTAATCGACTGGCTGGTTCAGGTCAACCTCAAGTTCCGGCTCCTGCAGGAGACGATGTACATGACCGTCGGGATCATTGACCGCTTTCTTCAGGTAACTGCAAACGCACATCCTATAAATTTATTTACATTTGTTTTTGCTAATTGTTTGGTTGACCCACCAACAGGACCACCCAGTCCCCAAGAAGCAACTGCAGCTGGTCGGAGTGACCGCCATGTTCCTCGCCTCAAAGTACGAGGAGATGTACCCGCCAGAGATCTCCGACTTCGCCTATGTCACCGATCGGGCCTACACCACCGCCCAGATCCGTGACATGGAGATGACTATCCTGCGGGTGCTGAAGTTCCAGCTCGGACGACCTTTGCCCCTGCAGTTCCTCAGGCGAGCTTCAAAGATCTACGAGGTGGGTTGGCGGTTCTGAAACCCCATTGATGCAGACCGTGTACAGTTGTTGAGCAGCTTTGGTTTGTGCCACAGGTAACCGCAGAGCAGCACACATTGGCCAAATACCTGCTGGAGCTCACCATGGTCGACTACGAGATGATTCACTTCCCGCCGTCTATGGTGGCCAGCGCTGCTCTGGCGCTCACACTGAAGATCCTGGGTGCAGGAGAGTGGGCAAGTATCAACTCCTCTAAATCAGGCCTGGGTGATGCAACTCTAACCACTTGCCTTTTCAAGATGGCTGCCATTTTAAAGCCAACTAATTGGCATAAAATGTTACCAGTTTTCATGACTTGACTGAGCTTTATGCAAGATGCTTTGATTGCACATGACTGCCATTTGGAGAAAAAAAAAATACGCCCCAGAAAAGACTTCAATGGTTGGAATATGTGAAAGTTATGATCTGACACAACGCTTGTCTAATTGGTCATTTTTTTATGCAAGCATTAATTTTCCATGAAATCAAAATGTGACTTTTATGGGTCTTGGTGTGAGTTGAAACGGTGTTAATATATGATATTTGCAAATTTAATGCAGTAATTTTCCTTGGCAGCCAGCTTGAATTTTTTGGTGGCAACTTTTTTGTTTTCAATCAAAAGCAAACGCCTGGCAACGTGTGCCAAGATGTGAAATTTTGCTGAAGTATTTAATCTTTAAACACTAACATGACACAGAAGATTAGCTGTAAAACTGAAATAACATGTTAAGTGTCTTCTTAACATGTTATAAAATTATACTTTGGTAACTTTTTGCATTACTTGTGATTTAAAAGTGGAAAAACTGTAGCCTGGTCTTTCCTGTCAGAGTTGACTTGAATTCAAAGTCCAAATGGAGGCTGTAAAACAAGATGGCTGCCTTGGCCTTGCTTCCGTTACTATGGAAACCCAAAAAATGCATTAGTGGAAAAATCCAGATTTTCCCAAAAACAAATCACCCAGCCCTACTCTACATCTTGGTGACTAACTCTACTCCCTTCACCCTTCAGGATGTCACTCTGCAGCACTACATGAACTACACAGCAGAGAGTTTGATTCCTGTTATGGCGCACATTGCCAAAAATGTTGTGAAGGTGAACAACGGTCTGACAAAACACATGGTAAGTCTTTCTCGCAACCAATCATGACTCAAAACCTTTAAAACCACCTTAACGGCCCGATGTCTACCATCTCGCAGGCCGTCAAAGGCAAGTACTCCACTTCAAAACAGATGAGGATCGCCAACATCCCCCAGCTCAAGACTTCAGTGGTTAAGGATCTAGCGACGCAGGCTGCTCAGTGACCGGACTCCCATCGGCACAGTGTAATCTTTTAAAGACTCTTAATGCAGCTGGACCGTTGGCGTCCAAACAATCTTGCTCTATGTTCTATACTGAAGTTGCGTAATCCAAGTCCTTCTGTTGTAGTTGTCGTACACTAAATATATCATGATTGCACAGTTTGAGCTAACTGAAGTCTTGAACCAACTTCTGCAGACGACGACGAGGATCACTGCACCACTTCAAGATGGCCGGTTGCATAAATGTTCAGTGGAGTTTGTTATCAGGAGGGATTATTTTGTGATGTGTACAGCAATGCTTTTAAAATGACATGCCTTGTATTTTTAAACTTCTATTAAATGGTTTTGACCAGAACTTGGTGTCTTATGAGTTTAAATTGCCACTAGAGGGAGCTGGAAGACCAGGCTTTAGTTACTGGGTCGTTTGGTGTTTCAGGTGGAAAAGTAAAATTTTTAATGGATGTATAAAACTAGTTGCTTGGTTTCTGGGTGTGGGGGTTGTAATTATCACATGTGGATTTCCTTAATCTAAGTTTTGCCATCCTAAACTGAACTTGTTCCAAAGCCTCAATCTATCATACTTAAACTTGACGCCATTTGTTCAAAGTCCTTATGACTATAAATTTTAGTCTGTCATTGTTAAATATTATTTTGATCATTTACTAAGTACTCAGAATATAAGTATGAACTGGAGTTTCTTTCCAGCTCATTTAAAATGCAAATCCTAAAAGGACATCTTAAATGCTTATTTAGCATTTAGAGTGGTAAACTGTAGGGCTGTGACTCTCTGGACCTCTGAAAAAAGCTTTTCTCTGCCTGAAGAACCAACTACATATTCAAATGAGGGTTTTATGGCATGATGCAGTACTTAACTCCCAGGGCTTAAACACCTTTTTCAGTAAAAACTCTTTGGCACCTCAGGTTGTAATGGCAGGGAAGATGTACAAGCTCAGGCAGGTAAACACAATACTGCTTTAAAGAAGCTGAGATCCACTTTTTACCACTCAAGAAATTTGAAACATTTTCCTCATTTTGCAAAATGGTTCTTACAGATTAACTCTCTCTTGTTTCTATGGTAACCAAGCAAAACACCTGTTTAGAAGCTACCTAGATATAAATCCACGGAAGCATTTGTTCTACCTAAACCTTTAGTGTGCTTAACGGCACAGGAGGGACACGACAGTGGGTATTTAAGACTAGATTGTGTTTTGTACATTTACAGTATTTTCTGGGCTGCACAAAGAACTATTAAAAGAAAAGACATGAAAACCTCTAACAAGTGCAGCTTTTTCACAAAACTGAAACAAAAAGTGGTTGATTTCTCATCTTCAGCTAAAGACAATACATTTCTCCTGCTAGCGCTAGCTATAGCATGTTTACATTTACCCAGGATGCCCTGTGTCGTAGTCCGCTTCCTGCTTTTGGATTGGTCTCTTCTCTAAAAACTTCAGTCTCAGTTGAAGTGAACTCTGGTGCGATTTGAGTATGTGACCGGATATTGCTCCAAAAGCAGGAAGTGAACTACAGTGCAGGGCATTCTGGGTAAGTACAACCAAAACAAACGCTACAGCTAGCGCTAGCGGGAGAAATCATACAGCCGCAAAAATCTGACTCTACTCCGTCTTTAATCACACTTAGTGAAGAGGGATGTTGTGCTCAATGTCTTCTTGCGAGGTTATCTAGTGGTTCTTGGTGCAGCGCCCCCACAGGCGCTGGAGGGGAACAGCTTTTTCAAATTGGTTAATTTGACTCAGAGCAGTGGGAAAGAGAAGCAAGCAGCTGAAAATGTAACAAATGTTGCCATTTTGGTCCTAAGGTGGGATATAATTTCCTCATGACTTTAAATTTTGGTCTGTTTGTCATTTTTAAATATTAAATGATTAAAGTTTGGATCATTTACTAAGTACTTGAGTCACAAGTTGAGTCAAACTTTTACTTGAGTAAAATATGTAAAAGTTGTGCTACTCTTACATAAGTGCAAATTCTTCACAGTTGAAACCTTCAAACTGATATTCTTTAAGTATTTACAGCAGCTCCAACATTAGGCCTCAAGTAGTTAAAGCTAATGGACACAGCATGATGGGGGTCGTCATTATCAGTGACCGGCTGACAGCTGAGACCCTGGGGAGGGGGCTTTTACCACCCTCCCAAACCCTCCAGGGAGATCTGTGGATGTTTGTTGTTCAGGCCACCTGCCATCCGGGTGACGTGAGTCGGCTTTGTAAGGCCAGAAGTCCTTGGCGAACAGCTTGAGAACATCTGTTGCTGAAGAGGCAGAGGTTGAAAAGTCATCTGCTGTTGAAAGGGGCGACAAAAATGTGATCCAAAGCGTCAGAAATTCAGCGGCAAAACAAGTGTTTTAGTTTCCGCCGTTCTAGAAAACATCGGTGAGTCATGTACAGGGCTATATTGGTCTGAAACCCCCAACCTGAACATGTTATCTGATATAATGTGGAGACTGCCACGCCACATATCCCTTTCAGAGCCTTCTGTTTTCCTTCTCCACAGGGACAAATGATCATTAATCTCTGTTATCCTGTAAAAGCTGGGCTTTTAAACCCAGAATACTTCATAGTTGGAGGCTGAGGTCATGACTGGGCAGGGGTATCATCTTACAACACCAAGCTACAAAGCAAACACTCTTCTGGGTATTTCTGACAGAAACCGTGGGCTGATAGTTATTAAAAGAGAAAAGTTTTAATACAGTAGCCGTACAGCTGGAACCGGTGCAACGAAATACAGGATTCACCTCACCAAGCGAGGCCAGATGAACGTACACCAACAATAAAGAGCTAGCGTTAGCAAGTAGCACTGTGGATTCAATCATCTGCATAGAAACAATCAGCTGAGATGGATGGATGGATGGATGGATGGATGGATGGATGGATGGATGGATGGATGGATGGATGGATGGATGGATGGATGGAGTGAGTGAGTGTTTCTAGAGTTGCTGGTTATTTAAACAGAAGCATCTATAAACTGGTTAATCTTCAAATTCATAAACGAAAGTCAAACCAAAGCTAAACAGAGTTAAATACCTTTTAGATTTATATTTGCTTATAAGTTGGACGGTAACATAAATGACAGCTATGATACATAAACCAGACTTTATAAACCCAAAGGAACGTTAAACACATGATCAACATCAGATGAAAGATTCTCATTTATCTTTGGAACAAACTTGGAGTCCAACAGTTTCTGCTCATGTTCATCCGAACGCTCAGCACTAAAAAACTCCCAGTCAGCACTGAGGTCCAGAAAGAATGCCAGGCTTGTCTTCAGACCTCCTGATATTCCAGCAATGCGGCCCGAACCCGCAAACAAATCTTCCTCGCTTCAAGTCCAACACTTGGAAGCGTGTCCTAGTCTAAACATTCTCCACGAGGGCCCAACGTTTAACAAGTGCACCCTTGAAACGAGTGGCTGGCCTTTCTCACCTCCCGTTCACCCAGTCTGCAGACTTCAATTCAATAATGAGAAAGTCAAACAAACAGCGGGCCTGAGCCACGGCTCTGGGCCGCTAACAGGTCGGCAGCTGCAGCGGGAACCAGCAGCACACGAACGAACCAGAGAGAACTTTAAATAAAGATTCTGAACTCGATTGAACTGTTTCATTAGAAAGAAAGACGGAGATCACAGCCTGAACGAAGGAAGACTGAAGACTGAAGTCTGGACGGATGGACTGACGGACTGCTTTCGCAGGTGGATGGACCAGAGTCCACCATATCTGCGGTAACCATGGTAACAACCCCGGTGATTTGTTTGTCAGTCCACCATCGGAGTCTCTGCATCCATGAAATGATCGTTCCTCTCGTTTGTGTTTCCAGTTTTCCTGGAGCCAGAAGCTAAAAGGTAAAGCGTCTCATGAAGAAGGAATTTAGTAGCTGAGGCTAATTAACCTCTTGGGTTCTTCTCTGGCACTCCAGTAAAGCAAACAAGCTTCCCTGAAGGATCTTCATCCCCAAGAAAACCATTTAAAGTGGAAACTTGTGAGATAATTCAGCACACTTCGTATTGTTTTCTAAAAGGAGCTACAGTTTTCTCAAAGACTCAGACTCTTGAAATGTCATTTTCTGGCTCCTGTGTTTAACCTTATTACCACCCATAAAGTTGAACTTTATACGCCATTAAGCTGATTGTGCTGCCATACTTTACTGCTGAATTTACCTTAACGTCACCGTTAAGCTGATGTTGCCATGGAAAGCTGATTATCAGAGATTATATCACGGTTTTACTTGGAGGGAAACATGGCAGTGTTTGCATTTTGATTTAGCAATAATGAAAACAAGATGGAGTCTGGCACTTTTGTTTTCCTGTGATTAGAGTCTTTTTTTCTGAAATGCATTATTTATTTTACTGATAACACGTATGACGTACTTTCCTCAAACACTGCAGTTTTGTTTGTGTTTGTAAGTTGTTGTTTTTTTTGGAGTTTTTGCTTGAAGTCTAGGAAAGAATAAACCACCATCCTGAGCAAAAAGGTGAGTTTACCTGTCATGGCATGAGCTGAGGCACCCTGTAATCTCAGGTGATGTAAACACTCAGCATGCTGATCTGTAGCGAACTCCTTTGATATTTGCAGGGTGTTGTAATCTGACCGGTGTGGTGAGTCAGCCGCCTGGCAGCCGTCGGATAAATCCCAACAGAGCGGTGGGAGGAGGAGACGGGACGCGCTGCTGACACAATGTAAATCAACCTCTGGGGTCACTTTGTTGTCCCCGAAACTAGACTGGGACTGACAGAAAGCATCCAGCAACGAAACGCTGCAGCAGGGCTGCAACTAACGACTGTTTGGTGATCAATTATCCTGACGATTAACTGATTAAGCAGATTTAAAAAAGAGATTTTTCATCTAAATGAAAAATCTATAGAATGTGACTATTTAAAAAAAAAAGATTAATCAATTAATCATCAGAAGAACTGATCAATCGTCAGAATATTCAATATCTAAAATAATCATTCAAGATTTCATTGCTGGATTCTTATATCATCGTGGTTTAGTTTTATTCTCACTCGGTTCAGATTTACTAGAGAAATACTACGTGACTGCATTGTAGCCAATAAAAATAATACAATGTTTATTTTCTTATTTTAAAAATAAACTGAATGACTTGTTTATTTGCATATTTTAATGTATTTCTAATACTGTATAAAAAGGATTAAATTGTTAAATGAAAAATGTGCCAATTTTTTACATCTGAATAATCGATTGACCGATTAATCATCAGAATAATCTATTACTAAAATAATCATTTTTATATAGATTTTTTAAGTGGTTAAGTGAAAAATCACTTGTGAAAAAGACATTAAAACATGCAGATAGACATTTAATTCAGTTCCTTTTTCAAGTAAGAATATAAACATTTTACTGCCTAAAATGAACCAAGTGAAGCTAAAACTATAAGAAAGCATCCATCAATACAATTTAGCACTATGGCAGCAACTAATGATTATTTTAGTAATTGAATATTCTGACATTTAACTGATTAATCAGAAAGTCCAGAGACCACATTCAGAGGTTATAGAAATGTCCAATGGGAAAATGTTTATAACTTTTTTGTTCCAATCCTATTTCAGCTCGTTGTATCCCTTTGGATTTGGTAAACTTAGCTTAAAACATGATTAGGTTACTATTTTCTGTCAGTACGTTCAATCATTTGAGACAGACAGCATCCTTTGGGGACTCAACAGCTCACAGAGGCACAATTATTGATTATAATAGTCAATAAAGGCCAGTTTCCTCTCTGACGATTATACAAATGCACTCACGGTTGGATGTCCTGGCTTGCCTCGCAGGCCGGGGTTATAAAGTGCTCCAGAGCTCCTAAATTATTCAGAAGGCCCCTCAGCAGATCCACGCCTCCATTAGATACGAGAAGATGGGAACGAGGAGGAGGAGGGGACTTTAACGATGATTTCACCAGGCCCAGCGGAGCCAGACAAGGGCATCATGGGAGTGGATGATAGCGTCAGACGTGGAAGACCACAGGTCTGCCGGAAGTCTTTACCAACAGATTGGTCAAGAGGAAACTGTAAATATGAACGAATCAAATATAACAGCAATGATGGCGTATGAACTCGCAATAAGAGGGAAGTGATGCTGACCAGCGTTTAGGAGAGATAAACTTATTGTACATCTCAAAAGACTTTCACTGATATTTATTTCTGTAAATCCACTGGAGGGCTGAATGTCCTGGAAGCAACATTCCTTTACATGAAAAATAAACTAAAAACCACTGATAAACAGTCGTTTCCAAGCTTCTGAGCTTTTCACGACTCCCTCACTCAGCTCCTTCAGACTAGCCACCAGCAATTAGCAAACACCTCTATTGAGGTCATTGTAGAAGGTACTTCTCAATGAAATGGTAATAAAAATGTTGTTGAAGGGTTAATAGAGGAGCCATGTTGTGAAGACGGAGATTCAGGAAGAGCAGGAGTTTCTTAAAGAGACAGAGGCCCAATTTAAAGGCGTTAAATTACAAGGTCAAATATCTTTTAAGTTATATTTGACATTATATGTGTATATATGTTATATTTAATATGTATCAAATCTTTCATTTCTTTGACTGAAAGAAAATAAAAAGAAAAGATATTGGTTAGCAGAATAAACAAAATAAACACTAAATAACTTCTGACGTCACAAGACTAAATCTTTTCTGAAAATATGTAATAAAAACATTTATTAAGAGAACTGGACTGGCTCTAAGATGTAATAATTTACAATAGTAGATAAGATAGTAAAATGAAGGTGTAAGTTTTCGCACAGGATGGTAAAAAAAATCTTTTCTCTCTGGAGTTGACAGTTTATTGTTTTCTTCCAACAAAGGTTAAGGATGACCGCTTGACTTCCAACATATTCCTGCTATTATGGGAAGTTATGCAAATGGAAAAGCAGGAGGGATTTCCTGCTGCTAATCAAAATCTTAAAAGCACATAAAAACAAAAGCTACGGCTGTTTTGACAGTAGTGTGAGGTATTTCTGCTCTCCTGCTGTTCCTCAGTCTCACTTCTGGGAAGCTCAGATTGTAGTTTACGCAGCAAAAACACTGAAACGCTTTGGTAAATCAACACGACCGGCAACAAGAGACACGAGAGGCCAAACGATCCCTGACGCCAAGAATCATCCGTCTCTCGCCGACTCCCACCATCTGGGAAAGTCGGCTTCATGAGGGCTGGGAAGGTCTTCAGATCATTCGCACATGCGAACATGTGGCAAGCCACCACTGGGATGTGTGTGGAATACTAAAGCAGGGATTTGGGATGGATAAAGTGCTTGGCCCCAGATACAAGAGGGCTGAACGTTTAGGAGCCTGAAATGAATGTGGAATATGTTGGATTATCGTGAGCGCCGTGACTCCAACACGTTCCAGAATGGAGACGGACCCCAGGACTGTCTGGCACTGCAGAGTCTGTTAGCGAAGATGCTTTGTCACACTTGATAGTGCTGACAGTTTAAGTGCAACATTCTTTAGTTTCCATCTCATCATCCAGTTCAGGCGTTGAAGATATTTCCTTTTTTAGGTTTTACTGCGAGCCTGAATTACATTTTGAGGTTGGTAATCTAGCTGTGTTTGTTCTTCACTGGGAACAATTGAGAGTTGCCAAACAAATAGTACTGAGGGAAAAGAATAAGCTTGTAATTTGACCAAATTAGCTCAATTTATAAATGTGACATTTTTCTGTATGTTAATTTACCTTGATAGCCTTTTGACTGTATAAAAAGAGCTGCTTTGCCACACAACATTCAAAAAATACTAAGACGTTACATAAAATTCAAACTACAGACATGATTGCAACTGGTCTGCAGCATCATTTCTGGTTTCAGTTGCTGTTTCATGTTGTTTGACATGAAATGTTTGGAGGTTAATGGTGTGAAAACATCTTGGCTTCAGTAAAACAGATACTGTAATAAGACAGCAAATCACAGTGACCTTTAAGTCAATGACCAGGTTTCACTTCCATCAGCAAAACACATTAAAAGGTGTTGGAGACACAAACCAGTTTATTTCTCATTCTGGTTGCCACAACAAATCAGTACAAAGGAAATGTTTCTTAACTATTATCCACATTTCTCCTTTCTATCACAAACTATTGTTTATTAGAGCAGTGATTCTCAATGTGAAGTTCTACAGGAGGTTTTATTGGACTAAGACTTTCTGAATTAGTTGTAGACACGTAATACTATGTGATCACCAAAGAATGGAGAACATTTTTAATTGTTGTTACACTAAAAAGGAATTACAAGAATCTGATTCTGATAAAAACTTTATTGCCTGGAAACTCATTGGTGTGCTGCAGTTAGACGTAAACAAGCGCAGACAGAGCAAAGACGCTCTTTATGCAAAAACTGGGGTAGTGAGTTGGAGCAGTATCAAAGGGGAAGCAACAACAATGTCCAATCAAACAGTCTAACAGCTCTTTGTGTGCAGCTTTACGCACCAGTTAGCAACATGCTTCTAGACACGTTCAGCTGGTCCTGACAGAACCAACACTGTTTTAAACGGGGCAACATGAAGAGCCCTGGCTGTGAAGATGAACCCATTAAACTACATTACATACAAATTGGAGACGTTTTGGTTTTTAGTTGTGGAGAAACAGTTTTCAACACTTTTAAGCATTCTGCAGAAATCCCATGTGGGGTTCCTCAAGGTTCGATCCAGGGATCCATCATACATGCTGCCATTAGCTCAGGTTATAACAACTAATAATAAGGCTACTTATTAAGATTAAGATACATTTTAAATGGGCATAATTCAAATATTAAGATATTTTAATTTGAATAATTAGTTTGCCGTATATTTAGACCTTTTACAATTGATCTTAATAACTTTGGTTAGAAATGATAAAAAATCAACGGATGTTTTGAAATTTTTGCAGATAAAATGCAGTTTTATTTTTCAATAAACAATTGCTTTAAATTTCAACTAAATAATAAGTCTAAATGTCCCAGAAGTATTTCTATTTTTTGTCATTAAGGTTTTTTTTACATAGTTGTCCACAAATATTCAGTTATTTATGCACTTTTATCAAAGGTTTAATTTTTCTTTAGTTTACAACCACAAAACAGAAATAAAATAGTTGTTCTTTATAAATGACAAATCTCCTAGATAATTATCCAAAATTACAGCTGCAAATTGTCTTTTTTCAAAAATTCATGCAACACTTGTGGCTTTAAATATATTTTATTTATCTGGACTGAGAGTCAAAATGGCTCTAGCCTCAAGAGGGATGCATAAATCGTGATTAAATAATATCAAAGTCGTTTTTAATTGTACAACTCCAAATTACATCAATATGAAAAGATGTTCAACATTATTTAACTTTAAGAGGTAATCATCCAATGCAGAAGCAGCTATTTATTGATATGTTAACAGTTTCCTAGTCAGTTTGAGTGCTTAGCCACGCCCCCTCCACTCAAAGTGTTTAGCCACGCCCCCTCCACTCAAAGTGTTTAGCCACGCCCCCTCCACTCAGCTCTGCCTGGGTTGCTAGGCGACAGGCCGGGCTTGGCGGGAGTTGCTAGGTAACGGCGCAGTGCCGGTGGAATGTAGCGTAGCTTCCAGACACCAAAGGCAGTGAAAATAATATTTCTAACTGTGAGAAGCAGAGGCAGCTGTTTATTCATATTTTATCAGTTTATCAATGAGTTTGAAATTTTGCTGCTCTACCAAACACATCAGAGAAAACTCAGATCAGGACTGGGTATTTTTTTTATAATAAAGTAAGAACATTTTGGGTTAGATTCCTTCATAAATGCGTGGAGGTCCTGACATGTGGAACGATCCAAACGTTGAAGAGACCTCCAACGTTTGATCCGTGAGTCACTTCCTGCCGGACCCAGGGGACCTTCCTGGAACGCAATTTTCCAGCAAATGTCTGACCCCTTCCCGTCCTGCCTGCTCCCATCCAGGACGAAGGAAGTTAACCTCATCTTCAGGGATCAATAAACCCAACCATGACTGCAGTTTTCCACCATGCCCGGCTCAAATGGCCCATTGTTGAGGACCGGGACTTGGCTGCATCACCAACCAACTACATCACAGAAAATCACACATTTGAAGAGGATCGTAATTATTTCCAGAAATGTATTTTTTATCTGAGATCATGGAGATTAAGGCATAATGAGGGTCTTTGTTGTTATGCTTTCTGGTATGAAAACCAAACAGGGAACAGCTCAGGTTTGGAAATATTTTTGACCAGTTGTTCATAAAAGCAGACCCTCCAGCACTGTGCAACGCTCTCTTGTTTCATTTGTTTCTGTGAGGAGACGTAAGCAGTTGTTTTCTGTTTCCATGGTGAAATAACATCCAGAAAATACCGGGGTGAACTCATGCTGCACAAGTGAACTGAATAAATCCACGCTTTTAAGCATTTCTGTCGTCAGGCATCAAGTCCTACACTTAATATTTTACCTTATTTTTTAAAATAGGCAACTATTTAACTTAGCTGAGTAAGATATTTTAGCCGAATAACAAAATAAAGTTGCTGCAGTGTGCAAAACCTCTGCAGAGACGGTTATCTTGACAGGCCAGACAGAGTAATCACTCTGTCAAAAATGGCTTCCATATGTTGGTTTGTTCCCCTCAATCTGCTCCACTGAGGGCAAACTCGTTAATTGTAAGCCGAGCAAAACGAGACGTGTTGAGCAAACATAAACGTGAAGAAACCACACACGGAGGACAGATTTCTTTTTTTTCTTTTTTCTGCTATAATTAGATGTCATCTGTTCGCTTCCTTTCCTCTTGACTCAGCCGTTTCTCCAGGCATTAACAGGGAACTCGCTGTCGCATTGTGAGCTGACGTTTTAAAACAGTCCTGCCATGTAAGGAAGGTGTAAAACATGGGATATTACAATATTTAAACTGCAATATGTTCTTAACAGTTGTGGACAATAAATGCATAAAAAACTTGAACTTTTTTTACTTATTTTTACCTTTTTTATTATTATCAAAGGGATGAATTTCCATCCCTTGTGCAGAAATAAGGAGATAAAGTTATTGTCACTGTGCAGTTTGTGGACATATTTGGACTATCAACTCTTAGACTTTAGTTTCTACAGATTTCTCCTGAGAAATAATGCAGGTTTTTGCTCTGGGATGCTAAAATTTTATCTCCCAATTAAAACCCAGAATCTGCATTTTATTTTTTAGCTTATTAAAGGGAGATATGTCTAATAGAGCAAAGTTAAGCTGATTAGCCCTCCCTAAAAACCTAGATAAAAAACATCTCAGTACTTTCTTCAACAATCTTGTAATATTTTTTCACAGCACATTAGTGGTGCATTTTAACTAATCCTGTTTAATCCAAGTCCAGTTTGTTTGCCTAGAAAATCCGATTTGCTTGGAGAGATGTGAATGTCAAATTGAAATTTGAACTCGGTCTCAGTTCGGTTGCAGTGAACTGGTGCGATTCAAATACATATGTGAACGCCAATCAGACCAGAGGCTGCTCCAAAAGCAGGAAGTGGACTACAACCCAGGGCATTCTGGGTAAATGCCACCAAAACAAACTCGATAGCCTAGCGCTAGCAAGAAGAAACGGTTGGTGGTATTTTACCAAAGAGAAAAGTGAAATCCTACAAGCTCTAAAATCTGACACTACTTCATTTTTGTTTACACTTTGTTAGAGCTGGACAATAAATCAATAACAATATATGCTGCTGTAGACACATGATCAATATCAATAAATACAGCTACTAAAATATTACCTGAACTCCGATCCAGAACCCCACAGCATTCTGGGAAATAAAGGCTTTAGCTGCTCAACCTTTCACTTTAAGCTAAGCAAACCTCGGGCGTTGCTAGGTAACACTCTGGTTGCCTAGCAACAACCTGTTGCATAACTTGCGCAGCTGCAGATTCGGGTTTTGCCTCATATGTAACAAACCCGTTGTAGTGAAACCTGTTAATTTAATGTCATTCAATGTTAAGTTCATCTACTGAGACCACCTAGTGGCAAATGGTATAATTTTATCTATTGCTGGTTCACTGACGCCATCTTGTGGTCACTTTTATTATTACGACTTTTTTACCAGATAGGAAGAAAGCCTGTTGATCCATGCGCTCTGAAAGAAGCCCTTTTTGTTGTTTTTCTTAATCTAAGTGCAGAAACGGCATCGTCTGTAAGTACTGTTCTAAGTTGCTTGTCATATAAGTCATAATTTGCAACCTGTTGACATATTTTATAATTTGCAACCTGTTGACATAATTTATATCAACGAGTTACATAAAAACCATTGACATAACGGGTTTTACGTTGGGCTGTAAGTTAGGCTTCTTACAGCCCAACGCGTAAGTTGCCCAACGTGTTAGCCTAGCTGGCATTCATTTTCTGTACCTTTGTGTGTTACAGTTTTACACGATTCTCATTAAACCCTGCTAAAGAACCAAATGGAGTGCTTCTTGGTGGACGGATGGGAAAGTGTTTAGCTACCTGTATAGCTGAGTTACTGCTAAGAGTCACAGTGCTTAGCGAGGCCAGGACACCCGTGGAGTGAAAACTGTGGATAAAACAGGAAAAAGTCACACTTCCTGGTTTGGCAGCATTTCAAACATTTAAAATTAAAAACTAATCAATAATTTTCGATACTGACTAATATGAAATGCTTTGTATGTCATATTGTCCTGACCTACATTTTGTGAAGAAGGAAGTAGCGCTCAGTGTCTTCAGAGGTTTCTTGTGTCGTTTCCTTCAGTGTTCCTTGGTGTAGCGCCCCCTCAGGCGAGGAGGAGAACAGCTCTTTAAATGAGTTTGGTTTATTTAACTCAGTGCAGAGAAAGAGAAACGCAGCAGCTGAAAATGTAACAAAAGTTGCAGTTTTTAGTCCTGAATTGAACCGAGTCAATAAACCGTTTGTTTCAATATTGACCCAAATTTTAATCTGCAGACATGAACATTTTGTCTCAAACCTTTTGTTTTAACATTTCGGTGATGTTATTCCTCACTGACATCAATGAAAACAAAACATCTTCCCATAAAACATTTATCTGAATTGTGTGAAAATGCCAAAAGGTTTCCAATGTAATTCGAGGTTTAAAAGGGCAAAAGGATTTGGCATTTCAACCTGAAGACATGAAGTGTCATAAAACTGTTACAATCTGTTAGAAATAAACTTTTAGCTCCAAGTAAAACATGTCTAGAGCCATGTTCAGGTCAGTTAAAAAGGTGAATTAACTAGTTTAAATGGTAACAACGTTAGGATGTTGTTAGCCCATCAAAGGAGAGTCTAATTTTAATAACTGACCTTCAAGTGGAGCAGAAACAACCTGAGAGTTAATACAGCTTATCCTCCTGGGATCAGAGTTATATGAAAATACTTCAGATTCCTGTGGAAATATTTCAATCTCAGTCATAAATCCACCAATCACATCCCAGCATTGTGACGTCTAGACAAACAGTACAACTTCTGTCGATTTAAACTTGTTCCCACAAACTAAAAACCCAAAGGTTGTCATTAAGTTGGTTTTGAGCTGCAGGAGTTTTACTTCATAAAATCTTTTCTCATGTTGTCAGGCAGCATTAAAGAACCACAGTGTTGGTAATTATGGCCCAGAACTGAATTGTTCACATTGTGGAAATCTGCCACCGTTTTAACTGTAATTGTTTTTCCAACCAGAAGCTTATAGTAAGTAGTGAAAAGGTGCAGAAATTCCCAGAAGAAACGTTTCTGTTGGCTCAGCCTGAATGTTTCCATTCCTACTAAATGACTGCAAACTTTAACCAACTGAAGGAAACATGTTTCCACTAATAATGTCCAAATATATAAATTTAAACACAATCTGTCTCTCTGTGTTACTATTTTAGGTTTAACTTTTTACTTTTGGACATGATTAAATCAATAAATAAATCATCTCCCAAAAGTTTTAAACACCTCAAAGAAAAGTCATAATGAATCATTTCCTACATATTTTCTCTTTATTTATCACATATATAATTCAAATTAAACTAAATAAAAGGAAAAAAATCACTTTATATATAAGAAATTATTTATATGAATTGATATATGTCAATTTTGAAGCAAAAGCTAAAAAACAAAATGTTTTATTTTTGAAAAATTTCTGAGTTTCAAAATTTGAAAATTTGTAAGAAAAAAATCTCAAATTTTGGCATAAATCTCAGAACTTTTCTAGGATAAAAATTTAATTCTGAGTTTCTAAAGTTGAAAATTTGCAACAAAAACTCGGAAATTTTCAGATTAATATCAGAAATTTTCTAAAAAAAAAAAAAAAAAGGAAAATTCTGAACTCCAAATTTTGAAAATTTAAAATATATCAAAATTTCCAGAAGTCAAAAGTTTTTTCTAGCAAATTTTTATTTTTAAAATTCTGAATTTCCAAGTTTGTCTTGAAAATATTTGAGATTAATCTAAAAATATTCTGCAATTTTTTTTTTTTGGTGTAAATTTACTCTGTTTTTTCTGTCTTTCTTTTCTGCGCACATTGACCCAAATGCTCCATCATACAGAACAACAGGGAACCATTATCACATTACACTATTTGCTTTTGGAAAACTAATACCTAATTGATTCCTTAAGACTTTCCCGAAACAGCGAGCCGTCAAGAAACGTAGAGAAATCGTAATTTACCAGTAGGCAGGATCTGACGTAGCAAACCTTTGTTAAAATCTGACTGTGATTTTAGAAGTCAGCGAAGCAGCAACTCGGCGAAATCAAAGCTTCTGTTCCCAGATGTTTGGTTGAATCAGAGCCAATAAAACCATCAGGGAGAAATCCAGGGACTGAGCCAAGATGGAGCAGCTGCTGCTGCAGAGAAACAACTTGAACAGGATCTGATTTAAAAGTGTTGTCAGCTGATCTGACAGGCGGCTGAGTGTGTTAGTCAGAACAATGGAGCAACTCAAGAACGACAACAATGAGATCCTTAAACACACAGGTACTTTCAACACTTTATTTTTGGGTTTCTTAGCCATTTGTTGTTTTTGGTCTTCAGGACAAATTTCTTCTCTAAATCTGTTTTTACATTCAGATTTAAAAATGATGTGAATGGTGGGTAAATTTAACACTCTCCTCTTTGCTTTAGCATCACTAGCCATGTTTCCATTGACCATAAAACGGCACAAATTGGTATCACAGAAAGAAATTCACTCAATGGAAACAAGTTTGAAAAAACCTTATAATAAAATGTTTTGGTGCTAAGATGAGGTGAAACTGCAAATGAAAGACTTTTTTGCATCATGTGATCAACAACCGGATGTTACTACTGTCAGAAACAACAAATAAGACAACAGGAAGTGGTTGGAGGATGACGGTGCGCCGCGTTTTTTAATGACTTGTAGAGTTAACAAAGTTGTAAAATTGTGTTTTTTCAACATTTGTGGAATATCACCAAAGCTTTGCAAACATGGAAATGCAGCTAATGTGCCGTTAGCTGGTTTTTGTTCCATATGTGCTGTATAATGGCTGCTGGAAAAGAGAAAGTGTTTTGTTGTTGACTTACCATCCAGAAACCTCTTGCTGTGTTCTTGTTGGCTGTGCAGGAGGCTCCACTTCTGCTTTTTAAAGATATATGGTTGTATAGTTGAGCATTTGTTTGCAGCCATTTTCACATTTGAGAGAATTCGTTGAGTTGGGGAGTGAGGCCAGCAGCGGATTTTTGAAGTGATAGCATCTCATAATAGGCACCAAAATCTCTTTATACAAGAATAATTTTGTTCAAAAAATGCAGTGAACATGTTTTGTGTCGCACATAGTCTGATAGTAACCTGCATAAAATGCACCTTTAAGAAAACAGCAGACATAAAGTAGAACCGAATAATATTTATTCACAGATCTGCAGTGATTTCAACACTCAAAGACATTTCTTGAGACAGGAAGGAACTTCTTTCTTTGCTTTCTTCCATCTGGTCGCCTCACGCAGCAGAACGAAGCGTCCTAGACCTCCCAGCAGGGCCGGTACACCCGTCCCACCATGCACCTCATGTTGTCCCTCCTCAGAATGGGGATGTTCAGCTGCTGGCCGCCGTCTCCTTGCTCGCCCACCTGGTTGCTGTCGTCGGCCCTCCGTTTGTAGACCGACATCCCGTTCTGCAGAACCTTCAGGTCCCTCCAGATCATCGGGTCGGCGGCGATGACGATCACCTTGGACCGCGCTCTGACCGCCGAGGCCAGGTCCGCGTCGCCCAGGCCGCCCTCCATCGCCTCATCGTTAAGGATGGAGTTGAAGACCTCTTGCTCCAACGACCCGTCTTCAGTCTTTCCCATGGGAATCGCGTTGCAGTTGAGGAAGAGTGCAGCAGCAAAAGTGATGGACAAAAGGATTTGCCTCATCTTCTGACCGGTCGACGGCGTTTTATTGGAGGAGATGGATTTTCTTCTGAAGTCTCTCTGCTCTGGTTTGTACTTCAGACATCTGTCGCCTTTTATATCATTTCAGAAAACTGACCACGTCGTCGTCCTTTGTTTGTCAGGATGAAGAGAACAGTTGGGTGGAGATGAAGTGGAGGGGAGTTGATTAAAACCTCTGGTGTGTTGGCTCCTTCTAGACACTTCAAAGTGAAAAAGTGGAAGGTCTTAATCCAAAATGGCCGTCCTTTAAAACAACAAGGACGGATGAACCGCCTGATGTGCTTGTGGTGGTCGATACTTCACCAACAAACCAGTTTTCCCAAAGCTTTGTTACAGAAACTGTCAAGAGGGGATTTAGAGTCAAAGCTTAATGACAAGAAGAGCAAACAAACGTCTGTTGACGTGTTTGTGTCCTTCAGCAGCAGATCTGTTGACGTGTCAAAGAGTCGGGAAACTGGAATCTGTTTTTACATCCATCTGATTATGGTTCATAGAGGAAATGCACGTTAAAAAGCTTTGATAGTCAAATAAAAGTGACTGTAAAACCTTACATTTCTGTTTGTCCTCCAGTGTTTTTAGTTTGGGTCAAAATCAGAGGATAAAACTGAAAAATGTTCAAATATGCTTTATAACCAATAAAAATGTATTATTTTATTGTTTGTTGTCTAACACTGGCTATAAATTATATATTATTATATAAAATGTTAAAAGAAAGGCCAATTTTGTAATTTTTGGGGTGAATTGTTTTCCATCTCTTGGTCTAAAAATGGTTTTAGTTTTATCAGCAGCAAGAAAAATTCAATATTTATGCATACGGAATATTCTTTGCCAAAAATACAACATGTCTGTTGTATTTTCTGGGAAATAGTTTGAGTTATTTTTGCTCTTCAGCTTTTTTAAAGTAATAAACTAATAAATCTAGGTTATCTTTCTCAAACTCAAACATTTAGGTTCAAAATCTAAAACACTGAATTAATTTGACTTAAAGAGTAGAAGATAAACACAACTAAATGTGGTTCAAATGTTTTACAGTGAAGGAATGAGTGAAAATATAGAGTAGAAAGGTAATCAGATACCTGAAGTGCAGTAACAAAGTAAGTTACAAAGCTGCAAATGTGTATATATATATATATATAAATAGTTTGTTTTAGCCTGGATTATTTGTGTAGCAGAAATAAATCTGAATCTGTTTTCCTTCACAGTTTCTCCATCTGTGTTAATCAACGAGCCGATAACTTTCCCCTCATTCTTGCTGAAACGTTTCTCCATGTTTTCCCTCGGCTGTCAGCGAAAGGTCGACGTGTTTCTCAGGCAATTAGTTACTGGAGCCTGAGGTTTCTCTAAAGGCAACATGTTAATGCGCCCCAAACTGCAGCCGAAGCTCAAAATCTCTGGGTTTGGGTGCCAATCTGAACGCCACAAGGCCGACGATCCGGCGTAATTCCACCTGGAGAGAAAATCCAGCAGCAAATTAAATTATGTTGGATTGGAGGACTGGTTCCTTTGGGCTCAGTGGCTGAAATCACTCAGACAGGTTGAGGATTTTCCTGCCGCAGCGTGAATTAAATGGTCACCCAATAGGGACGAAATGTTCTGGCTCTGGTTGTGATCAGTCCAGACAGTTTGGCTGTTTGAGCTTCAAGACAACAAAAAAAACCTTGAATGTATCTTGTTGCAGCTGATGACTGTAATTTATGCATCAATAATCATCATGAAATGAACAGTTTTATGTAAACATCTTAATCCTGTTACAGCGAACCTGCAGTTTTCATCCAGAGACTCATTTATTTACAGATTCTGATTTTATTCTCAAAATTAAAATAAATCCTTACGACACCGAGTAGAAGAAATCAGTAAAATGTTTACAAAAAATAAAGAACTCTTCTAGAATAAACAAAGAAAAGTAAAAAAATATGTTTTTCAAACTCAGAAATAAAAAGAAAAATCTAAAATATTTCTGAGATTATTCTCAAAATTTCTGAGATTTTTTTTGTGCCCATTTTAGACTTTTCAAAAAAAATTTCTAATTTGTTTCCAGAACCTTTTTGACATGAATGTAAAAGCTTCAGAGAATTCTTTAAAAATTTTTTGCTTTACAAAATTTCTGAGTTTTTCAGCGGAAATTTTCAACTTTTGAAAATCAGAAATGTCCATGTGTTTTCTTCCAAATTTCTGAAATTAATCTAAAAATTTCCAAGATTTTTCTAGCAAATTTTCAACCTTTTAAACTCACAAATATCCTTTTCTTTAAAGAGAATTTCCTAGATTAATCTCTACGTTTTTTATTGTTTTTTAAGCAAATTTTTGACGTTTGAAACTGATATTTTGACATTAATCTGAGAAATTTCCTAGAAAAATACACAAAAATTTCTGAGATTTTTGGCAGAAACTTACTTTCTTTTTTCTATCTGTTGCAAAGCCTCCATCATGCTGAGTTTCCATTTAAACAGAAATAAATATTTCATTTCCATGTGTTTATAACAGTTTGATGTTTGATTTTGTCTCCTGCTGATCCAGACAGAAAGGCGCCATTAGGGGACAGTCTTTAGCTTTTCTATTCTGGCTCTTGCAGCTGCAGCTTCTCCACTTTTCGGTTTGTAGTTTTAAATTGAATCATAAACCTGAGAGCAGAGTTCAGAATGTCACTGCCTGTTGCTTGTTTACTTGAACCCTCTCTCCGTCACCTTGAACCCGATAATGAAGAGATAGAGATGAAAGGCGGATGCTGCAGTTTGTTGCTGCAGCGTCGCGGTGGTCCGGCTCCTGGTGGGGGGTTTGGTTCTGGTCTGTTCAGGTTGGTTCTGGTCGGTTCAGGTTGGTTCTGGTCGGTTCAGGTTGGTTCTGGTCGGTTTGGGTCGGTTCGTGACTTCAGGGGGAGATGAAAGTGAAGGAGATGAAAGCTGAAACCTCTCAGTAATTTGTGACTCGTGACCAAAGTGGTGGCTCTGAATGCAAAGATTTATCCCTCATCAATACATCTGCAGGGAAGCTGGTCGCCATGGCGACGGCCAGTCAACATCCAAGTGGCTCAGAAGTAACAGCTGTGGGGGTCTGAAGGAGACGATGATGGAGGATGTGTCTAATGGCGGCGCCGCCCGCCTCGCTGACCGGTCGGTCCTGTTAAGCCCAAAACGCTTGGCGACCCTGAACGCCTCATAGCTCAACCAGCTGACCGGACATTTCACTGGAACATTTGGCTGCAAAACAAGCCGGGCCCTGTTGGAAACATGTAACTATTTCAATTTAAATGGCTTTTTTTCAAAACTCTGTTTTCTCAAAATTTTGACTCTAATTTCAAAATTGTAACTTTAATCTTAAAAAATGTTTGAATTCTGAGACTGAAGTCAAATATTTTCTTTCCAGTGTCCCTAATCCTCTTTTATAAATATTTATATAGTTAGACAAATGTGTTTAAAGCATTTGTCTGCTTTAAACAGACTCCTGACTGTTTCTGTGTCTTAATTATTCTGGATTTGGTATTTTAGCTCCGCCCCTCTTTCTTCTTCTTTTGTCCACTAAAAATATCAAGATATGAAATTTCTACTTCTCTCTTCTTCCTTGTTTCACTGGTAAGTTTGTCTCTGATTGGTTGGCCCAACCAATCAGAGTTGGGCCAACCAACTCTGATTGGGCCAACACCCAATCACAGCCAGGAGGAGGAGGGTCTTAGCGCTGTCAATCAACACTATACTGGCTACTAAACAACTTGCCGATACAGGAAAACTGTTTAAGCGCTGTTATCGGTGGCTATGCTAACTAGCCTTAGCATTCACAACATGTTTTGCTAGCTGCAGCAGCAGAGAAGAAGGTAAGGATGGGATTGTGATTGACAGCGCTAAGACCAGACCCCTGGCTCTGATTGGTTGTTTCTAGTTAAAAAGGAAAAGGCAAAAGAGATCTTTTTTTTCACTGATTATTCAACCAACATGCAAAAGAATCATTTTAAAACCTCCTAAAGCTCCAAATTGTTGCTACATTTGGCTCCATTTTACTGCTGTAACTCCAGGATATGTTGTCACTTCCAGCTGGATTAATCCCACATTGCTGTGAAAGTGATGGTCGTGTTTCAGTTCAGCTCCTGACATCCACAAGCCTGACTCTGTTTCAGCAGCGCTGCCTGCTGAGCTGCTGGTGACCGCAACAGGGAAAGGTCTGCTCGCTGTTTCTCAGCAACAGAGGTTTGTTTCTGTGCTTTATTTCCACAGTAACCAGCACAGAGTGTTATATTTAGCTGGGTTTGCACTGATATGAATAAATAAATAAATACAATGATTCAGCAAGGTTGGCTGAAAAATAAGAAGGAGGTTGTGAGGTGGTGATGTTTCTTGACCTGGATGTAAAATGAATTTACCTTTTAGAGAACAACAGTGATGTTTTGCTTCAGGCGTCTCAATTGTAGGTGGTAGAAAGCAGATCTAAAGACTATGAGTGTATTTCAGAGAGCAGCAGTGTTTTATATTATAATCAGGCAAAAATTACATTATTTAGGTTTTTTTGTTTTTTGGTTTATCAATATGCAGTTTTAGCTAATACAACTTCAAGCTAACGCAACATTATCTCAACATCTTCCCACATATGATGCAAATTAAATATATACATTTGAACTATATGTATTATTTGTGAAGAAATCGTGAATATTGTAGTAATGGGTGCCGCTAATTCAATGTTAGCCATGCTAAACATTAGCTCCACCAATGCTAAAGTGCTACACAAACAACACAGTATTTAGTGGAAACTAATGCTGAAGCAGTACTACACCAACATGGTATTTAGCAGAATGCTTATACTAAAACACTACATAGTATTTCACAGAAACTAATTCTACTAACCAGCTGAGCCAAAATTTAGCCATAGCTAATGCTAGTGCAATACACCAACGTGGTATTTCGCAGAAGCTAATACGAATGAGCTACACCAACATGGTAGATAGCAGAAGGCTAAAGCGCTAAGCCAAAAATAGTATTTAGCAGAAGCTAATGCTACAGCATTATGTATTATTTAGCATTAACTACATTGTATTTAACATTTATGACAGTAGTCATAAATTTGTTGTCATGAAGTGTCATTTGGTAAATTAGGACACTTTTAATGGACTTTTAATGCAAGTTTATTGCAACTTTGCTTTAAGTGTCAGTGTTTACCAAATAATGCAAAATTTTCATGCAAATTTTAATGTAACTTTCAACGCAGCTTTGCATTAAAAATGCCATTAATCAATAACACTTCATGACAACATTCATAAAGACTTCTTCATGTTCATGACATATGTTGTCATGTTTAGGACTGTCATGTCAGTCTTATGCACATCATTTTCATATAAAGTGTTCCCAAAGTTTTTTATCTGGTCTGAAAGGGTTAAGCTATTTTTTCAGGGATTTAATGTCTTTCTGTCTCTCTTTATTTTTACATACATAGGAACAGCTTTTAATACCCTTTAGATTTTTGGAAGTATTTGAAAGTCCTTCTTTGGTCTTTCTGGAGTGATTCTGTCTCATTCTGTAAAGGTTAAGACGTAAACATATCGCTTAGTGATGTTCTGTGGATGGAAACGCGTTGTTCTTTACAGTATTTCACTAACAACGGGCTAACACAGCCTAGCATATGTCGACCACGGTTTCTATGACAACACTTCCGCGAAGCGCTGCCCGTTGCTATGGGAGACTTCCAAACGGAGCAACGGCAGTCCGAGGACACTTGTGAGAGGTTTGGCTACTGAGTTAGCAGCTGTTTTTGTGTCACCATGGCCGAAGAGCCGGTCGCTGAGGAGGAAATCCACACCAGAGGGATCCTGAGGGACAACTGGGTGGAGGAGGTGAGCTGAGGGATCCACTGGTTGAGGAAAATCAACCTAAACTAACCTTGACCGGATGACAGCAGCTAACTGCTGATGTTAGCAGCTGTCTAACTAGCAGAAAGTAGAAAATGGACTTTAAAATATAAGTACCTTTTGAAAATATATACATTAAGCGAGGTATTTTTTATTAATCCCACATCTTTCTTATTAAATATATTTAATTTTTCTCAGAAAATCATCTTAATTAACAGAAATAAATACTTGAAAACATCAGTCATGTGTAATTAGTCTATACATTATGTACTGAGTTACTGAAATAAATTAACAGCATTCTAATTTACTGAATATTACTGTATAGTCTAATAAACCAATAGACCCATTCAATAAAAAATATAAGTTAAGACATTTTAGTAACTCCAGCCTTTAATTAAACACATTATATAAACTTATTTCACAAAACCTTTTTTATGTTAGAGTCATAATTATCAGTTTACAGCAAATTAAAACTCAATATTTAGGACTAGAATATTATATCAGAGCAATAAAAACACTTCTGACAGGATTTAATAAAAGGTATGTTTCATAGCTGGGATTTCTTGTTCAGGTGTTTTTTGATACTAATCAGCTGTTCCTGATTATATAAACAATACCTGGTTGCCATGGATCTTTGGTAAACTAAAATGGTTTTAACAAACCGCAGATAATCAGATACTGGACTGAAAATCAACTTGTTAGTTTTTTTTTGGACCTTTTAATACAATGTCCAACCATTCAATTGGAACTGGACAATAAATCAATAACATAACGCCATGGATTATATTTATGGATCAATAAATATAATAAGTCTGATAACCGCACGGCATTCTGGGGGATGTAGACAGAGGAAAAGCATTAGCTGATCTACCTCTCATGAATAGCCGAGCAAAATTGGTGGAATCGACTAACTCACTCTCCTTTTAGTTACCTAGCAACTCACTCACTCTGGTTGCCTAGCAACAGCCTGCTGAGTAACTTGTGCAGCAGCAGTTTCAGGTTTCTGTGCCTCATAACTGCTTAGAAAAAATTAAAAACAGCAGTGTGAGGTGAAAACTGTAATACCACAAATCTGTCCATATTTCAGATATTTAGAAAAAACTGAATCTATAATTATTGATGTCGATTTATATAAAGCATATTGTCCAGCCCTACTTTCAACAAAGTACTTTTGTTTTTTACAGTTTGGATCATTTTTCCGTCGCTACTTCATTGAATTTGTGTGACTAAATGACATTAACACACAAAAAGTTTCATAGTTAAGGTGTGTATTGATGGTATTTACATTAAAGTTTCAGTTTTTGTCTCTCTGACTTCCTGTCGTCCTCCAGAGAGCAGTGGCTGCTCTCAACATCGACGACAAGAAGAAGAGCGTCCGGGTGAACGGACACGAGGGCCTCATCACCATAAACCGAGGATGTAAAATGGAGAGTTTATCTCTGTTCGGTGCTTCTTACATCCCTCTGCAGGGTCCAGGAGTGAGGGTCAAAGGTCAGCGCCTCCGTGTTCCTTCATCACAGAATCACATTCCAGCGTTCACACATACGCTGATGACTGTCTTCTATTTATTTACTCTGAAAAGTCCTGTTTTCTGTGTTCTCTGAGTTGGTTTGTTTTTTATTTGGTGGCGCAGGCGTCAGGAAGGAGATGCTGGAGAAACATTTGTCCCAGTTGATGCGGTGAGTCACACAACGCTTTTGATCCTGGAGAGGAAAATGGCATTTCTGGAAAGTGTTGCAGGGGAAATGGGGTAATATTTACCCGTCTGGGTTAAATCAGACTTTATGGTGTTATTTTACATGAAGCCCAGTCATTTTGATGAAGGGCTCCCCCATACAAACTGACGTCCTGTTAGAGCTTAGAGGGAATAAAAAGCTTGTAGAAGAGCTTCTGAAGCCGTATATTCAATTTCCTTTCTGTTCTAAGTGCTGCTGATTCATCTCAGGGTTTCTGGATGTTGGATGTTGAGTTAAACACATGCAGAGAGGAAGATTTACTAATTTAAATACATTATTTTGACTGTTTGTCTGGATGTTTTAGGTTATAAAACACGTTTTTAATAAACAGAACTTGAGTAAACAGAATGCAGTTTTCCAGTAAGAAAAAACGATGCAAAAAAGAAAATACTGCTGCATGTTAGAGCATAAATTAATATGTTTTTGTTCATTTTTACAAGAGATTCTGAAACTTGAACCTGTTAGGAAAACACCAGAGACAGTAATAAAAGTTTATCTGATCCAGATTCGACCCAAATTTAGCAAGAAAACATGAGAAAATCTTTCCAGTACAAAGAAGAAGACGAACAAAGAAGACACAAGGGAAATCAGACAAAAATATTCTTTATTCTTTTTAAAGTTTATTTCAGTTGAACTTTCTTCATTTTAAATGTGGACCGGCAGCTTCCCTCTGACCGGCTCACTTCCTGCCTCCACAGAGACAAGATTCTGGCCGAGTTGAAGCCGGTAGAACTTTTTCTACCGGACTACAGGACCACACACCAGAGGCATTTCTGCGCTCCAGGATTCGTCCCCAGCAGACCGAAACCGTCGACGGTACGTGAAGCTTCTGATCCAAACTGGCTGACCTCTGGTGGACCTCATGCTAACACCAGTTAGCTCCCATTAAACTAGAGGAACCAGAACGTTCTTAACATTTTAACGTCTCTCTTCTCTTCCATTGCTTTCAGGAACATGACTACAGAAACGAAGAGGCCATCACGTTCTGGAGCGACAACTACCCAAAGATCCAGGTGTGGATTTTATCACCTTTACATGTTTTTATACGTTAATAATAAATAATCATGAACTGAGAGCGACTCGCCTCAGTCAGGGGTCAAACCGTTTTTCATTTGGGGTCACATTAAGGTCACGGTCCTCCTCATCAGCTCCATGTGACGTAGCATTTGTCTGAACATCTGGCAGCCATCTTGGAAAGCGGTTGCTATGGAGTTGCTATGACAACAACAAAGTCACAAGCTAAAAAACTAGCTTGTTCCTAACTTGTAAACAATATAAATAAATTAAAACTACTTACAGCAGAGACAAATAGGAATTAGACGGAATAAAAAGGCAAAAAAGTCTGAAATTTTGAGATTAATCTAAAATTTAAGAAACAATTTCTGAATGCAAAGAGTCAGAAATTTGCTTTAAAAATTTAGAAATGTTGAGATTAATTTCAGAAATTTCTCAGCTCCAAAAGTTGAAAATTTGCGTGAAAAATTTTTAGATAAATTTTGGAGTTTCAAAAGTCCAAAATGTGATTCCTGCACAATATGAGGATATTATAATATGTAGAAAAGTCTCAATTGAAGGTATTACATAGAAAACAATTTTAATTTCTGTCCCATTCTCTAAAAGATATATAGTGATATTTATGGCTCCATATTTAAAACTGGTGAAAGTGGTTTGATAAACAGTTTATATGAGAATACAATCTGAATTTAAATCTCTTAGGATTTTCAGTGTTGAATATAATTAAAACCGTCTCATCGTATTTAACCTTTGTTCTGTTTTGGTTTGTTTCGGTCGGCAGCGTGTGTCGCGCATCACCAACCCGAACGATCCTTTCAAGAAGTGGTCTCTGTTCAGCACCAGGGTCCAGGACCGGCTGGACGACGAGGAGCCGTGACGCAGTTCCTCACCTGTCCACCAGGTGCTCTGATAGCTAATAAAACCCGTCTGGTTTTGGTTTATTTTTCCTAACAGCTGCAGCCTCGTTAAACCCAAAATACACACAACTAAAAACACAGGATCACAGCAGAACTTTGACTAATTTAGATTATTTTGTTACAAACAAATCTTATGTAACATTTTATTTGCTGTTGCAACATCTTTTTAGGTAGCAATTGTCAACTGTTTTTTAAAAAATCTATTTCTGTGATTGCTGTATTTTTTTCTTTCTAGTATTTTTCTGCGTTTAGCCGTCTGAACTCATCAGCCACCGTAGAATCAATTATTTCAAGTCAATTATTACGTTTTACTTGAGTAAACTTCATAGTTTAGGCTGTAGATCAGTGGATTGGTGATGATGTTGTTATGAAAAGGCCTTTCTAATCTGACAGATTTAATAAAGTTTTAGTTTAGACTCCGTTACATTTAATTCAGCTTAAATAAAAACAAAGTTGGGATCAGAAGCAACTGTAGATGTTTTTCCTGCTGGAGAATCAAACGTTCCTGAAAGCATCAATACTTCCTGGATCATTATCTCTCCTCTGCAGCAACCTGTAATTAGAGCAACCGATGTTGAGCAACAGAACTTCCTCCCACGCCGGGTAAATATCTCGTCTTTGTCCTTGAAGACAGAAAAGACGGAGCTGCGTCCCTGCAGCCGGCTGCAGATCCACACGTGGAGTCAGTCAGAGGACGATTCCTGATCCGTCCTCAGCCTTCAGCGGGGATTAGTAGGCGGTCGCTATGGAGACGAGTAATTTTAGCCTCTATTTATGCAGCTTTTCTCTCCAAACATTTCATTATCTCACAGGAAAAACCAATTTGTTGCTGAAACGCGCCGCGGCCCCGCAGCGGATCTGTACCCAACATCTCAAATGAAACGAAATGCAGAAATTTTGTTTCTGCTTTTTAATTTGGGGTTTGTCTCCGCTGAGCGGCGCGCACACACACACACGCACACACACACACACCCACACACACACAAACGCTGCTCTTTATCCAATCCGTCAGAACATTTACACACTAAAACCTCCGCTACTCAGAAGTGAAATATTTCGATTTTATCTTTAAGCTGCAAAGTTTTTACCTTTGATTTGATGTGAAGATTTGTCCATCCAGTTTGTACTCCGCAGCATAATACTGCCACCTCCGTACCTGATAGATATCAGTGTTATCTGAGTCTTTGTGTCCAAACCTTTTCATCTAGTTTTCAGATTCTTTTGGACTCGATTGAGGAAATTTATTCTCAGGATTTGAGTCAAAACGTTTCCTATATTTAGCCTGGGTTAATACGTTTTTGGTTGCAGCAAATTAAACTTTTCAGTAAAAGTCTCAGGGCGTTACCATGGAAACCCAATTATAAAACCCAATGGGAAAATTCAACTGCAGTTCCAACCAAAGGGGGCAGCACTGAGCCAAATATTAAACATGTTTACACAAAATGTGAACAATAATATAATTTATAGGTCCAATTTATACATTTTGAGTTTATTTGCTCCTTAATTCATATTAATTGTATTTATTGCAAATGTATGTTCATGGAGAAACATGTTAGTAATTATTTCTTGCCCAAAAGTCAGTAAGTACAAAAGAAACACAACAAATCCCAACTTATAAATGAAAAAAGAGTGCTTCACTCATTTTATTGAACAAAATATTTTACAGTGTCTTGGATATACATATATACATCAGCTGTGTTAAACGGTTGATCAACCCCCTGCAGTGGCAACGATTGCTTTTCTGTGCCTTTAAATCTTTCCAAAAATACTTAAACATTGTCGACTTCCAAACACGTTATTACAAATCTGAATATAGAAAGCACAAAAAAATAAGGATTCATCTGTGAAAAGCACCCTCTTCATACAAAAACAACTTTTCTCTCTGATTTATTGTTTTTATTTAGTTAAGCAGGTAATAAATATACCTGGATTCCCTCCGTTTCTGTCTGTTTTCGCTGGAAATCACAGTTAAGGACTTATTCTAGAACAAATAAAGTAGCCGCGCCGTCAGCAGGCCTCTCAGATTACGTACACATCAGTCTTCTCCCCAAGAAGCCAATATGTTCTCATTTTACCTTTACCCTGAAAAAAACAACAACAAAACACAAATCAATCAGTTCGTCAATGGAGACGCATCAGCGGTTCGATTGGGCCTCGATAACGACCGACACCGAGGATCTTATGACATCAACACAGCAGGAAGGAGGCTTCGACTGCGGCGGCCATTTTGTTTCCAGAAGGTCTGATTGGCTCAATTAAAGGGACGGTAAAAAAACAACAACACAAAAATACACCATGCTGAAAAAACCAATATAGAACTGGTACAGAAAAATACATTTAAATTCCTATCAATGGGAAGAACATAAAGTGTTTTTATTTATTATATCATAATTAAATCAGATCTCTGGGCAAAAATACTTTTTTACTCTTACTTGAGTAACTTCTTGTGTGGATACGTTTTGTTGAGAAAAATGTTTCTCTTATTAGGAGAATAATTTTTGGGCAGTACAGTGGAGCAAAACTAGTTCTACAACTAATTTTCCCCAAATAAGTTACTGAAGTAAATGTAACGAGTTACTACTTTTCACCAGAAGTGGGTAAAGAACTCAAAAATGTACTCAAGTAAGAATAAAAACTACTTCAACATATTTTTACCCAAGTAAAACGTAGCTGTTGAAGAAATTACTCATCAAAGTTTTTGGTAAAAAGTATTGAGTAACTGATCAAATTATCATTAATATGTAAAACTGACATCATCAGACGGAACAAAATATCAAATCAAGTGGAAATTTTAGTATTTTAAGAACCAAACTGACAATAATTCATATAAGTAATAAAAAAATAAGAAAATTATTGCTTTTATTCAGGGAAGCTAAACATTTTCAAAATTAGCAAAAATGTTAAAGCGCTAAATGAGAGATTAGCTCCTCTATTAGCGTGTTAGCGTAGCCACAACTGGATGCTAACAGTGAACTTTTCATTTTAATCTTTTAAAAGCCAGAATTTGAACTTAACTTTTAATTTTTTCTTTACATTTTAAATCATATTTTACGATCTTGAGCCGCATTTTTACTAAAAACTTTTTTAGTTCTTAGATTCCTACTTTTTACCTTTATGGGAGTAAAAACATGTCGAAATATTTCTACTCCTGCTACAGTCTGAATTTTGGTTGCTCTATCCGCTTCCTGTCGTAGCTCAAGAAAACTTCCCACAGCATCATGCTGCCACCACCATGTTTCATTTAACCAAACTCTTTGGTCAGAAGCCAATCAGAGTTTACATTCATCATTGGCTCCTCGGTTAGGGTGACCATATTTTCATTTGGGAAAACCAGGACACCTTGGAGCGGGTGGGGCGGGTTTCTGAAAAGGAGGACACTTTCCTCCTTTACTAGTACAGGCAATTTACTAGTGCCTGTAAATTTAATGGTCCAATGAAGGTAACTTAAAAAACAGGACATTTCCTCACTTTCTAAAAAAACCCGGGACGCCCGGGACAGGAGGTGAAATACGGACGTTTGGTCACCCTAACCTCGGTGAATGCAGTGTGAAGCTTTTACAGGTTCTGACTTTCTGCCTGTCAGCTGCAATCAGTGGTCACGTCCTGCAAGTTGTGGCAGGAATATCAAAATATGGGTCACGGTTCGTTAGACTGAAGCCGACTTGGAGATTTCTGACCCTCAGCTGGAAAAACAAACTGTTAGGTTGTGCTGTTTTCATTGCAACACCTGAACACTGAGACACCGTGGGACAACATTCAAACTTTGGAAAGAGAAAAATGATCCATACAGTTTTGGGATTAAAAAAAGCAAATTTGAGTTGAATTTTGGGAAATTTGAAGCGCTTCCTCAATTATTTCACATTTCTAAAACATCTCTGAGTGAGAATTGAATCGATTTCACAGGAAACTCCGAGCTCTTGATTTCTGGAGAGGAAACAACCTTGTGTAAAGTGATTCAACTACCAAAAGAAATAAAAAAAGACTGAAATAATCAGATCTTACCTTCATTTCTACGTCTCCTCGCAGCTGAAGGTCAAAGTAACCAAACTCATCCAGCACTTCTTTGGTGGCAGAGGAAACGTGGATCTTTAAGGCTGAGAGGCAAACCAAAAGCACAGCAGAAATAAAATCAAAACCCTCACAGAGTGGAATTTAAATAACTCCAGCTCTTAAATAAAACCCATCTTGAACAGAGAGTCAGAAACCAGCAGCTCAGAGGAAAACCTGGTTAGTTTCATTAGTTAACGAAGGAAAAACGATTCCCTCCTGCTGCAGTTTACGGCTTTTTTCTGAGAGAAACATCAATTATTCACCAGAGGAGACCCGATACAGGAAAACACTCAGCAGCTGATCAATAAGCTGAAGATCCAGTCGGAAAATATCCACAACTCACAATGAGGCAGCAAACTGAGAAACTGAACACTGTTAATATTTAAAGAAAACGTCTCATTTTTTATTTTTTTATCTCCAGAATATTCCTAAAATTAGAAATATTATTTACAGGAAAAAAAAATATATATATATATATTACTGTGTTCTTGGTCTAGTTTTAATGCAAATAAGATAAAATTAACTTAAAAGTAAATTTCCAACAAGAAATATGAGCTTTTTCCAAGTAAATAATTCATTAAAATTGATTAGAAATATCTATTTTCACAGGCAGATTATTTTACTTATAAGATATTTTTTCTTGCTATAAGTGAAATAATCTGCCAGTGGAAATATTATTTATATCTTATTTGATTTAATTATTTTTATATATTCATTATTTTGCTGTGAATAGTTGCAATGACAGAGTATTAGGGTCAAGCTAAAATAATAAATAAAATGACAAGAATAAAGTTGAAATAATTTGAGAATAAATTCAGAATATTTTGTAAAAAAAGTTTTAATATGACTTTATTCTCGTAATATAAATTTTTAAACATTTTCTTAGCATGGCTCTAATACTCCGTCGTAATAAAGCGCAAATTCACAAGATAAAAACTATAAACATTATGATTAAATCCAGATTTATTAAAATATCTCCAGAGCACAGGCTGGTTTCAGACAGGAAGTGATGTCAGCAGCTCTCACCCTCTCCGTTGGACTCCATGCGGGACGCCGTGTTGACGGTGTCTCCGAACAGGCAGTACCGCGGCATCTTCAGCCCCACAACGCCGGCGCACACCGGACCTGAGGAACCCAGACAGTCAGAGGGCAGGAAAGCGCAACACTGATGCTGCTGCCAGCAACCGGCAACCAGCAACCAGCAACATCAAGCTGCTGCTGGTGGTCAATGTCTACAACTGATAGTTATTGTGATGAAGAGAAACGTTGGATGGTTTTTACTTCTTGATGCTTCTATTCAATTATAGTGGTGCAAAAATATGTCTTTTGTGTGATTTTATACTTCTATCATGATCCAAATAAATAAAATAAAATAAATGGTTTAATGGACGAATGGATGTTTGGTAGGATGTCTTATTGGATGGTTGGATGTTTTGTTGGATGGTTGGTTGGTTGGTTGGTTTGTTGGATGTTTTGTTGGATGATCCAGTTGGATGTTTATTCAGCAGAGTTCTGGTTTTCTGCTCCAGTTTCTAACTGATGACGGTTTCATTGCGTTACAAGTCGTTTCTGACCTTTGACCCCTGACCCAGCACCTGAACGCTGTGACCTTGTAGCGGCAGTCGACCTTCAGACTCACCGGTGTGAATGCCTATCCTCAGCCGGAGCTGGTCGTTGGGTCGGTGTCGGATCTTGAAGGTTCTGACCTGCTCCAGCAGCGCTAGCGACATGCTAGCCACCTCTCTGGCGTGGAGCTTCCCGTTCCGGACCGGCAGCCCCGACACCACCATGTAGGCGTCTCCGATGGTCTCCACCTGCGGACCCGACACAAACCAGTACAGCACCAGTTCACCACCACCACGTCCCAGTTAGACCCACTGGTGACCCAAACCCACCTTGTAGACATCAAAGTTATCGATTATGGCGTCGAAGCAGGTGTACAGATCGTTGAGCAACGTGACAACCTGCAGGGAAAAATAGATTTTATTTATTTAATTCAAACTGGTTTTAAAAAGTAACCAGTAGGACAAGAAAATACATAACCACACTGTAAAAAACTGTCTGTAGAAATACCAAAGAATTTTACCAAATACTGTAAAATACCATGAAGTTTTACCGTAGAAAATGTTTTTGTATAAATACTGTAAAATTCTGCCAGTATTTTACTGTAAATTAGAGACATTTTATTTAATACAGCGCAACAAGAACAAAATAATTAGTTTGTCGCTACTCTTCTGTTTGAAACTCTTATTTAATTCAATCTTTTTCTGAATTTAATTAAATGTATCACTTACCAACTCAATAATTATCAGAAATTTGTAATTAAAACATGTTATGGTATTCACAAAACAAAATGATTACAAAATGTCTGTCATTCAAGAAATGTTCAAGAAAACCTACAGACCCATAATAATATTAATAATGACAATTATAAATAACAATTACACTGAAAAAACACCAAATCGTAACAAGTATTTCTGTCTAGTTTCTGGTTTAATTATCTTTGCACATTAAAAACTAACTTTCTGCCTCCAATACAACAGAGCAGATTCTTTATCTGTCTAGATAAAGTGACTCAACTCTGCGTCAACATCTCCCATCTAACAGCTGATCTATTTCCAGTCACACACACAGAGTGTGTGTGTGTGGGAACACACTCTCTCTGATCACGACAGCGCGGTGTGAGCGGGGAGCGTACCTGCAGCGGCGTGCTCTCCGCAGACAGAGAGGTGAAGCCGACGATGTCGCTGAAGTAGATGGTGACGCTGTCGAAGGCCTCGGCCTGAACCGTCTCGCCGCGCTTTAGCTGCTCCGCCACCGAGCTGCACACACACACACACACACACACACACAGAAAGACAGCACTGTAAAAATGAACATGCTAACCGCTAATGTTTCCCGTTAGCCACTTTAATTTCAGGGGGATGACCTTTTCTCAAGATGGCTGCTGTTTTAACCAATTATTGACACACAATGTTACCCATCATGTTTTCAACTTTGGTTATCTTGTTCATGTAATGTTAAAGTAAAAATATGAAACAAAATCAGAAACAGAGGACTTTGATGTTTGCTAGTTTCATCCCAGTCGTCAACTGAACAATGAAGATGTGACCAACTGGGAGACAGTCGTCTGAAAAATTAGATTCTGCAAACCTTTTTGATGTGTTTAGCAGTTTAGCGTTAGCTTCCAGGAATTTGCTTTGTGTGTTAGCGGTTTCGCTTTAGCTTTCAATCATTTTTATAGGTTTAGCAGTTAGCTTTAGCTTCTGCTAATTGTTTATGTGTTTAGCAGTTTAGTATTAGTGTCTGCGGCCATCTGTAATTTTTTAGTAGGGTTTTTTCAAACAAAGGTAGGAATAAGTAAGGTTCTGGTGTCCACATGTGATAGATTTAGCTAAATATTGAATTATCTGATGCAGTAAATAAGACAGAGGCTCTAAAGTCAAAGAAAAATGTTTTTTCAGCCGTTTTCTCCTTATTATCCAGCAGCCCTGGGCTCTGGCTGAACGCCTGGCCACTAAAATCATCCCCAGATGTCAGTTTATCTCTGCTCATGTTAATTTTCCTTCAATCAAACGATACCAAAGGCAGGAACATCTCGGAGGCAGAGGTCAGTTTGTTTAAATCTGGACCGCGGTGAGAAATCAGATTTTTTGTTCCTCTCAGCCCTTTTTTCTGTCTGCCTAATTTCAACATGACGAAGGAGGAAGAAGAGGATAAACGATGGAGGAAAGCTGGATTTGCTCTGTTCTGCTCTCTCTTTAATGAGCGGTTTCGCCTTCCTGTTCTCCCTCTGCTGCCCTTTTTATCTGCAGTGAGATCGCACTGCTGGGAAATGCGTTTGAGTCTTTAATTAATACAGAGGTTTAGCGGCGCTGACAGAGTGTCACTGCGAGCCGGCGGTGGATCGTCCAATCAGCTGAGCTCCGGTTAATTGGTGGTTTTGGGTTTTTTCCTTCCTTACTGTGGGAGGATTTGGTAGAGGAGGTTTTCGGCTTTCCGTTTCTCCTCCAGGTAGGCCTGCGTCCGCTCCTCCACCAGGTTCTCCAGGTTGTTGGCGTATTGCTCCATCCTGGACAGCAGGTTGTTAAGGATGCTGGTGCTGCCCTCCCTGTGGAAAAAACACAACAAACATGTAGCAACTCTGAAGAGCAAGAAATAAGAATATTTTTAACATAAGTTTAAAATCAGTGTTATTTTATGTAATGTTTTAATGAAATTACATCTTTCTGTATTTTTAATATTTATTATTTTTTATTTCATTGTATTTTTGTACATTTCTGTCATTTCAAATTACGTTTTCTGGATTTTTTTCATTTTTATTTTTGTATTAATTCCATTTTTCAATTTATTTTATATTATTTTGCATTATTTAAACTTCAGTTTTTAATTTTTTCCATTTTTTGTATTTTTTACTTAAATTTTTTTTCATGTTTTGTAGCTTTTTGTATAATTATTTTTTTTCTAGTTTTCTATTTATTTTATAGTTTGCATTTTTAAAGTTCAGTTTTAATCAAATCTTTTTTTCATTTTATATTTTGTATTTTTATTTGATTATTTAATTTAAGTTTCTTATTTCTTTTCATTTTCTACTGATTTGTTTGCATTTTTGTATATTTTAACGCTTTTTGTTGTCAGTGGAAGAACAGATATTACAGATATTATCTACTGTAAGCATTAGTTATATACATAAAATTTTGATTTAGAAAATCAGTTAAAAATTAGCATTGTAATTGTAATGTTAATTTAAAATTTTTTGTATCATAGTTTCGTCACTCCAGGTGTCCCATACAAAGAACTAATCCTGCAGACATAAAACTGTCAAATATTAGCTGCTAATTGTGGCATTTAGTGTTTTTTTTAACAACACCGATGGTCTAAACGCTGATGCCTGGCTCTCGTAGGTTTTCTAATTACATGTGTTGCATAATGTTTATGCTCTACAATCATATGCTACGGCATAAACAAAACCAAACGCTCACAGTTACTCAGACGGAGCGAGAAGGTGAGTCATCCACGCCAGCATGGAGGCTAAAAGCGTCAATGTCTGGCACCTTCCCAGTAGCTACTGGGTCATAGCAGCCTACAGACGCCCACACGCTGTTTATCTTTAAAGGAGTAAATATCAGACATGGACGACTAATGAGTAACGAGGCTCTGAGTTCAATCGAAAAAGGTCACATGAAGATTAGCAACCCAGCATTTCAAATTTAGATGTACAGTACAACGAATGCAAAAATGAAAATGCAAAAAATATGTTAATACTGACAAATTAAATAAATGGGAGTTAGTTCTGAAATGATTAATCGTGATTAATCGATTGTAGAACTAATTGTCAAATAATTTTGTAAATGATTAATCGTTAACTGGACTCAAAAAAAGCCAGTTGGTGAAATAAAAAACATATTCAGAGAAGAAAATAACCTAAAAGAGTCTATAAAAAATAAATCCATTTTGCATTATAATTAAAGAAACATTTGTTTGTGAACATGTTTTAGCCAAAACTCCTCATGAGATGCAATTTTAGCTTCATCTGGTTTAAATTATGGGGAAACTATTATTATTTTATATTAAGTTCCTTCTGCTTTCCGATTATTATTCACTTCATCCAAAAAGTCATGCAGAAAAGTGTTCACAAAAGGAATGCTATGTTGTTGCATTTTAATTTCTTTACTTAAAAAGTGAATTAGTTTATTTACATTTTCTAATGTATTTCAGAAATTGTATAAAAAGTCTTAAGTGAAGAATTTGCAGAATTTGGCAACTTTTTATTTGATTAATTGATTAATCGTCAAACTAATAGGTTAATAATCAAATAAGACTCATCAATACAATTAATCGATAACTGAAATAATTGTTAAATAAAACAAAATTCAATGTGATTCCATTAAGTTTTACTCCAAGAGTTAAATTGAAAAGGAAAAAAAGAGTTTTTAGAGTATTTGTAATCGATTAATCGTTAACTAGAGTATAAAGATTCAATAAAGGCAGTTTGGTGAAAAAAACATCAGGGTTTCCCTCACTGCATTATAAGCCTGGCGGGCCACCAGGCTTCACCTGAGCCCCCACCAGGCTTAGCACTGCTTACTTTTTAAAGTTCTTTTTTAATATTTGTATTTTTTAAGACTTTATAGTTAATGTTCAGGTATTAATCTTCCAATCTTTTAATAAAACATAATTATCAAGTGAAATTTTAAAATTTTCTGTCAACTTTAAACAATTTTTAACTCAAAAACACGACGGGCCGCTGGATGCCCAACCAATGGGGTTAGCAAGTTTTCAGGGGAAAACATTGAATAGCAAATCAAATCTGCTGTAATTCATCTTAACTGGAATTAAAAAGGATTTATACTTTCTGTCTGAACCTCCAGTAATGCATGAAAGCTTCCAGTCAATCAGAGTGAATGTGTTCAGAGACCAACAATGGAGAGACTTCATGCTCGCAGTGAGAGGTCAACGTTTCACAGCCAACTTTAGACTCCAAACCAAACCGTTTGTTGCCGGACACCCTTTCACTCTCGCTCCCAAAATACCATCCCATCCATCACGTCACGTCAACAACAAGCATTTTTCTAATGAGAGTAACCAGCAGACGCAGCGCCGAGGCTCGGGCCGCCCAGGCCAACAGGAGTGGAGGGACGCGCCTGTCAACAGCATCCTTGAGTGCTTCGGAGGTCATCAATCATGAGGACCTCGCTACTTAAAACCACTCAGAGCTGAACGTGAGCAGAACCATCCAATGTGGAGAAACACGGATAATAGAGGAGGTCGAGCTGAGAGGAAAAACTTTCAATCTGTTAAAGAATTTCCTCCAATATGGCTGTTTTTATATCACTGATGGGTTTGTACTGCAGTGGAGCCACAGAAGAGATAATATCTGGAAATGTTACAAATATCATCTAGAAATGCTTCTAACTGCTTATTTTAACTGTTCAATACAAAATATACATTAATATGCTTTGATATGCTTTAATATGCATGATCAGATGGTCAGCCAATCAGCAGCAAGCAGAATGAATTGGGCTCCTGGATTGGCTGATTTGGAAAAGAATAAAATTAGTGACTCATGTAGCCGTCCGTCCATCCATCCATCCATCCATCCATCCATCAGATCAGAAATGGTTTCTAATCCCTCCAAGTCGTTCTTGTTTTGCTCCAGACTCATATCGTTTCATCTCCTCTGAGCTCATCTTGAAACTAATTCCCAATGGTTCCTCTGCTTTACTTTGTTCCCACATTGTCAGATGAGACACATCTGGACTGCTGGCATTCTGTTCTGGACGGCCGTGAAACATTTCCCTTTGATGATAGCGGATCATAAGCAACTTTAGCTTCTCTGTTGTTCATATTAGCCCAGAACGATGATTCTCCACCAGATCATGACAGACGCTGGATTTAACTCCCTTAGTTTATATCAACTGCTCTCCATATTTTTAATTCAATCTGGACCCATCTTAAAACAGAACACTTGTCGCCTGCATTTTTATCCAGCTTGTTCCCAGAGAACTTGCTCTGTTCAGAGATTTATGCCTTCCTCCTTCCTTATGCAATATCGAGTTACCCTGCTGGATGCAGCGGAGGGAGGGCTGCCTCGGCTGACATTGATTTTCCAAAGTACTTTTGAGTTCATGTGGCTGTATGGATCATTTTTCTCTTTCCAAAGTTTGAATGTTGTCCCACGGTGTCTCAGTGTTCAGGTGTTGCAATGAAAACAGCACAACCTAACAGTTTGTTTTTCCAGCTGAGGGTCAGAAATCTCCAAGTCGGCTTCAGTCTAACGAACCGTGACCCATATTTTGATATTCCTGCCACAACTTGCAGGACGTGACCACTGATTGCAGCTGACAGGCAGAAAGTCAGAACCTGTAAAAGCTTCACACTGCATTCACCGAGGCTCAATCCGCTGAACCAATGATGAATGTAAACTCTTCTTTATCACGTCTCTGGGCAAAAACATGTAAATAACACGCAGTGCTGCATGATCCATGTCTTCATGAGGAGCTTAAAGAAAGAAAGTAGCATCGTCTCATTGTAAATACGGGCTGAATACGGTAATTCTCAAAGCTAAAGGAACAAATTTAAAGCATATTTACATCATTAGCTTCTTGTAATGAACTGCAAACCAAAAGGGAAAAGACATCAATAATTTAGTTTAATTATTAATGAAGTATAATGAGGTAACGATTCAAAGGGCTAACCAGTTCAATGACTCTTCACTCACTGTCAGATCTGATCAAACATCCCACACAATCATCCACACTGAGCAATGCATTAAATGCTGAGTTACTAAAATGCAAGATGGATGTTAAAACAATAACTTTATTCCATAATTCAGGTGGTTAGTAACTATTAAACCAAATTAAACCATTCTATTCCTGCAAATATGAAGTCATGAGAAAAAAAACACACCCTATGACACTAGTATGGTTTTCTTACACATTTGGACAGAAGGACAGAGTGAGCAACGCTAACTAAATACCTAGTGTGCTAACGCTAAAGCACTAATCATAAATGCTAATCCTGGTAATGCTAAAGAGTTATACCAACATGGTATTTAGCACAACTTAATGCTAAATTGCTAAAACAAGGCAGTATTTAGCAGAAGCTAATGCTAAATTGCAATGCGGTATTTACTGGCTGCTAATGCTAAAGCGCTAAACTCAGTTCAAATTATCTTCCCTTGAAGACTAGGAAACATCAATTTAATTTTGACATTATAATCTACATCTTCTACCCTTAGATATGTTTTTATATCTACATCTTGTTCTCTACGGTCCGTGTTTTATTTTGTTTCTTGTTTTAAAAAATGTTATTTGGTAAAAAAGAGAGAAAACATGAGGAGAGGAAACATAGCTGTCGTGCAAACAGTCTCCTCACTTCAAAATGAGAGCTTGAATATGAATGTCTAGCTACTTGAGGATATATTTATAGGCAATAACCAAAACTTCAACACAACTTTGTTCAGCTAAAAGTTACAAAACAGCCAAGAAAATTAGTATGTTAGAATATATGTGGCAAAATTAATTTAGGAGAAGATAATTGTGCTAATTGTTAGCATAATCGTGCCCATAAATGCATGTGGACATTTAATGTCGAAATAAATTTGTACACAGATTTTATTTCAATATGTGAACATTTCTAGTGAAAGAACTGAATATTTCATGTGTTTTTTTTCCCATGACGGAAATGTTGCAGAGTTTCCCCAACATCCAAACTGCCAGCAGTGTATCTGGTTTCTGAGCATGTGTGTGTTTTAGAGTCACTTTGTTTCAGCAGAGATCCTTACAGTAACTCTTTCTGACAGATGCTCCACTCTCAGGGGAAAACATGCTTGCCTCCCTTCCTGCATCGACATAATACTCCAACCAAAATATGCACATAAATGATTCATAAGATCATCGAAAATAATACCAGAAACATGGACTCCAACTCTGTTACTCAAACACACACCGACGCTCACAGGGCGCTTCCCGCTAACAACCGCCTGTCAGGAATTACAAACATTCATCAGAAACTGGCGTTCGGTTTTTATTTTTATTTTCATTCCAACACCAGCGTATTGGACCCGTCAGAAACTACAAAAAATATCCTTCTATCAACCTCAATTTAACTTTTTATGTCAGGTCTGAAGAGGAAGATAGTAATATAATGTAATGTTAATTTAAAAGTGACCTATTATACCTTCTTGAACAGGTCAGGATAGGTTTATATATACAAAACAAGCTTATTAAATTTTTTGTACAAAATCATTCTTAGATAATGAGATTTTTGCTGTTTTAGGGCGTCTTGTCGCTTTAAATCTAAATAAGCTGCTGCTGGCCACGCCCCCAAACTCAACGTATACACAATTATACAATGGCACATCTTTGAAAAGCAGAAGTGGAGCGGTAAAACCAGCTGACCAAACATAATGAAGCTCTGGGTTGCTAGGTAACGGGCGGAATTTCGCCGGGGTTGCTAGGTAACGGGCGGAATTCCGCCGAGGTTGCTAGGTAACGGGCGGAATTCCGCCAGGGTTGCTAGGTAACTGGCTGGGCTTCTCTGAAGTTGCTACATTTGCAAGGATACCAAAAAACATGAACTTATTGCTAAAGAACATCTGGATGTTTTCAGAAACAGCAGAGATCCAAATGGAAATATAAAACTGTGCTGAAGGTTAATTTTACGTAATAGGTCCCCTCTAAGTTTTTGATGTAATTAATCAGCCCATATAAGTTAAAATAAAGTCAAACACATAACTGTGGTTACATTTACTAGAGATTTCTGCTGTTTCCAAAGGTTTTTAGGAATAAATGAACCATTTAAAGGAAAAACAGCAACATGTTGGTCATACTTGTTGAGTTTTGTCATGTAGATCTTGATGTGACTGAAGTCGGGCCTCTCTGTCGGGTCTTCGGCCCAGCAGCCCTCCATCAGGATGGTCAGCTCCTCCGGGTGGCATCTGTTGTCTGTCGTTGGCCGAAAGTACGGCTTCTGGCCGTTTCTCACCTTCTGTATGATCTCTAATAGCGGAAGAAAACACACCTTAGTGTCTGATTGGATAATGTTTTAAGTGTTTTAGCTGTGGTAAAAATGAACTTAAGCTAGGCTAATTTATGCTAATAAACACAAACTTTTAAAAGAAAGCAAAAGTAAAGCTAAATCTAATCTGTACCCAGATTAAATTTTCTTTTTCAGTTTTCTGCATAGTTTTGTTTTTAACCAAGCCACAACTTTGATTATGCAAAAACATTGCTGCTAATTTATTTTACAATAAATTCTCATTTTTCTTTTTGACGTTAAGTGCAGCAGATAAAACTAAAACACAACATTTACAAATATAAACACTCAGTTTTCTATTATATTTTCCAAGGCACTCCAAGTTTTTACCACTTCTTTAGTAGGACACTTTTTCCTCTGATGAATAAAACAAAACAAAGCTCTATAAAACAATTTATTCAATTTTTTTCCCTCTTCAATGACAAAAGATGCATAAAAGCTTTTTAAAGAATCTAGTTGAAATGGAAATGTTACGTGTGAACATGAGGTTTCTGCCCTCAGGCTGTTAATACATAAGCAGCAGGAAACGTGACTCTGAATAAAAGGTTTTAATCGAGGTGAACAGGTTGAGGAAGCTCCTCAGGAAGACGATTTATTACATTCAAGTTAAAACCTTCCACCCTCCCTGAATGCACTTCGGCTAAATTCAATAATATCCTCAGTCATGCTGTCATATTGTACTTTTTAATATGTGAGGTGCATCCCAGATGTAAGAAAAAAACCCATAAATTAAGACTAAGAAGGAAAAACTTCGATCCAACATCTGGTTCTCATGTTTTCATTTATTATCTTTTACTTTTCAGATATTTTTAGGCTCAACTCTGGGTTTAATGTGTCATTTTCTAAACACAACCACTGACCACGGCACAATTGGAGGACCTCAGGTTTCCATGGCAACTGAGGTAGCTGTTCTGGAAATGGTTTATTCCCCCATGGAGAGGAGTCCGACTTGTTTCTCAATCTGTTCTTCAACGATTGCAAGGAGAGAAATCCATCCATCCAATTTTCAAATCACAGAAGTTTTATAAAAGGAGCCCATGAATGTAAAAACAAATTTTACATCAAAATATCAACATTTTCCATTTTTAGGAGACAGTAATTATGTTTCTTGATTAATTTAATCTAAAATAAGCTAATTTAAGGTAAGCTAGCTTAAACAAATCTGCCTTTCAATTAGCTTTATCACAAATACAAAAAGATGGAGAAAAGCTTAATATTTCAAGACATCTATGACATTATGGCAGCCATATTTGAAACAGTTTCCAATTACGGAAACTGATTTTGCAAACAGTTAATTTCAAAGTACAGCTAATTTAACTTAAGGTAAGAAATGCTAGGCTACATGTTAGCATAAGCTAGCTAACATTACTCAATTCTTTGTGCAAAAACTGAAAGATTTTTACCGGATCATTCTGGTGAAAGAAAATATATAAATATTGTAAAAACTTAAGCCATATTGTACTTTAAATATGCTTTACAAATATCAAACATTTCAGCTTTATATATGTTTCACTTAGAATGAAATATGGATTTAAAGGTACTGTCCAAATAAAACATTAGGTCAAAAACGAAAATACTTTACCGCAAGACATCTGTCATAACTGTATTTATAAATTGGTCATATTATAGGAAAAAAATAATAATTCTTCCTGTTTTCACCTAAGCTAGTAAAGTGAGGCAGACATTTTGTTTCAGAGTTAAAAGGCTAACCTTTTCACATCTTTTCAGGTTTTGGAAAAGTAATTTTTTTCCACCTTAAAAGCTTGTCAGAAATGATCCTTTCAAGGTTTCTCTATAATGTTGACATTTCTCAAAGCTACACGGCTTTGAAAAAGTAAGAATTTTATCCTCATTTTAACTCAAAAACGATTCTGAATTAGAAAATTGAAGTTAGATTACGGTTAAGAAATAATTCTCTCTCCTTCTGTTGTTTTCATATTAGTCTCGAGGTTAAAAAGTGTAAACTGACTGACTGAAACGTTGTTCTGTAATGTTATTAATAATTTTTCTGCAGTCTTTTCCTCTCAGTGATATGATATTGAGTTACATGATGACATCTGGCCAACATGTCATGTTACAGTTACAGGAAAACATGGAACACAGTCCTAAAAATAAGTATTTTCTTGATTGTGTCTGTGTAAATTGATCGGAATTCCTTTTAGGTTACTTCTTTTATTTGCTAATTGAGCCACTTGAAGGCTTGTAAAGGACAGCTGTGTTCACCTTTAGGGCTGAGGTCCATGCCTTCCACGTAGAAAGGTCCATTCCTCAGAGCTATTTCCTGCAGTATGATGCCAAAACTGTACACATCACCTTTCTGAGTGCCCTGAGGAGGGTGCCGGTCGTATATGAGCAGCTCTGGAGCTGTCCACAGCTTCTCTGGAAGAAAACACAACGTGATAAAACAGAAGCAGAGGCTTTTGTGAAACTGCATTTTGGAGCCGACTTACTTGCATAGAGGGCATGCGAATCATCGTTTTCGCAAGACGAGCGGAAACTAGCCAAACCATAATCTGTGATTTTCAAAACAAATCGGCTGTCCACCACACAATTAGATGACTTCAGATTTCCGTGGCAGCCAAAGTAGCTGTTTTGGAGATAGTTCATTCCCTGGTGAACAGAAGTCAAGCATTAGCATGCTTCTCTTTCTGTCTGCTTCTGTTTCTCTACGTCAAAACAGCAAATGCAAACAAATCCAGGCAGAAGAAAATAACAAATTTGACAAGTTTGCAAATGAGTACAGAAATACAACTCCTAAGTTCAGAATAAAACAAACTACGTGATGACAACATTCTGGATATTTCTCGTCTTTTTCAGCTAATGGAATTTAAACTAAGCTAGCTACTGAGAAATAAACATATCGCCTCTTCTTACAAAGAAGCCACATTTACTAATAGAGTAAAAAGTTTATACAATATGATTGCAGTTAGAATTGGTCATTTTTTTAAACCAAAATAATTTAAGCTAAAATAGATCCTGATGGGCTAGCGTAAGCTAGCTTTAAAGAAAGAAAAATAAAGGTTACATCAAAAAATAAAATGCAAGGAAAGGTAATTTTGTCAGAAATAATAACAGTTAAAGAGTGTCATGTTTTGAAACGGCCCAGATATTTCTCTTTGCTAGTAAAGGAAGGCTAAGCTAAAATAAATAACTGTTTTATTAGAAAGGAAAAACAAAGACTCAAAGCAGATACTAACAAACTTATGTATAAAAATATTTGCACAATTTCACATTTAAAGTTTTCTTTAGAACTTTAGTTAGCAAATGAGAGGCACTGTTAAAAGATTTATTTGATTACTAAACAAAATATTATGGTAGAAAACACTATTGACTTTTACAGTTTCTTAAATTTGTTTAGCATTTGCTCTGGTATTTTACATTTATTATACTTAAGCTTAGCTTAACTGTTGTAAGCTAAGCTAGTTTAGCTAAGCTTTGTTTAGTTGAGCTAAGCAAACTTAGCTTAGCTGCTTTAAGCTAAGCTAGTTTAGGGTCGACAAACGCAAAGTTTCAAAGAGAAGCTGGTTTTAGGAAGGAAAATTAATTTAAACAAAAATACTTATTACAGGAAAAAACAGAAAGTTTTATCTGTACATAAATGTAACGTGTTTTTAATTCAACAAATACAATTTTTTTAGCTTTTGCATAAATTAAATCTTGTCTCGGTACAACATGATTATATTAATGAACTGTCATAATTTTCTTTAACTGGACATTTTTGCCCTTCTTTAGTGAAATTATTTAAAAATAATTTAATCCTTCCATTGGGGAAAAAAATCAACCTTGTTTCATATTTTGTTGAAATGTGGAACTGATTTAGCCGAAGCACTTCATCAAGCAATCAGTCCTTACAAACAATCTTCTAAATTGTTCCCATGATTACATTTAATCAGAGTTTCTGATGAAATTTCATTTGTTACCTACACTTCTCCAACCACTTCAAGTCAATAACAAACTTTAAAGCAGATTTTCCTTCTCTCCATTTCAGCTCATGTGAAACCATGGCAACGCAGAAAGATTGCTGCATATCTGCATGGCACAACAAGCAACCTTTATCTGGCGCCCATGTGAAAACACATGAATCAATTTGCTGCCTTTGACGTCTGGTTCATGTGTTTACCGTGTCTGCAGCCTGAAGGCCACTCACCTTCACGATGTCATTGATCAGCGAGTAGCGGAACATCCAGTCCAGGTTTATGCTCTCGTTCTCCAAAATGTCCTGGAAGAGCAAGAGCAGACCGAAAAAAAGAAAAACAACTTGAACTTTGCCGTGACTTTTCATCTGCCAAAGCAGACTGAAAGTTTACGTTAGGACAAAGATTCAACATTTTTTCCTTTTCTGTTCATCTTCACTGACATGTATGGAGCCTTCAGAGGATATTAATGAATAACTGTGAAAGTTTCCCCGAGTTGATCTGCTTCCAGGAATCTGGAGATACATCACACCGGCTTTTCTTTCTCCCCAAATGTTAAAACGTTAAAGTTCAGCTTTATCACAGATTCCATGTAAAGTCAGGAGTCCTGGCCAAGTTGGACGATCAAACATTTTTTATCAGCTAAAAAATAATTTCAGGGGTGTGCTGTGTGTGGCGCACGGGTTAAGCACAACCCACATATGGAGGCCTCAGTCCTCGACGTGGCTGTCGCAGGTTCGATTCCCGGCCTGCCGACCTTTACCGCATGTCTTTACCCACATTCCTGTCAATTAACTATCAAATAAAGGCCACTAGAGCCAAAAAAATCTTTTAAAATTTTTTTTTCAGAGGTGTATTAAAGATGAAAGTATGATGGTGTATTAGAGACATTGTAGATAGAAAGAAAAGAAACCTCTGAAATTTTTAGATTTAAATATTTTCTAGAAAAAACAATTAAATTTCTGACCTCCAAAAGTTGAATATTTGTTTGTGGTTATAACATGTCAAAAAGTGAGCAGTCATTGTTCTGTGGGAGTTACCTGCAGGCTTCCTCTGGGGCAGTACTCGGTGATGATGCAGATGTTGGGCGGGTCGATGCAGGCCCCGATGAACCTGGTCAGATGGTTGAACTGAACGTCTCTCATCTGAAAATAACCGCACAAACACGCGGCGGCTGTGAGCACCGACTCTTTCCAAACATCACATTCCCAAACCCCATGGAAACAGAGCACTGACGGCTCTTTTACGCACAGACTTCTCAGGACAACGCTGCCAGCTTTTCATCAAAATAGTCTGTTTGCAGTGGACCTGGTTGGATCCACATGTTTCTATGTGTTGAGGGAACCGAGTTGACATGTGCATGTACTGCAAGAGGTTATGAATGGGCCAGTGTGCTGAGGAGGATTTGATTTAAAAAAGTTAAAGAGTCGTGTTGGGCAGGAATATCAAAGTGGAGCGAAACTAGGAACTAACGATTAATTTAGCAATCGATTAATCGCTTAATATAACGATTAATCGTTAAATTGAACGATTAAATGGATAAAAATGTCAAATCCTACAGATCTTTGAGCTAAACATTTAAGTCTTTTTTATACGATATTGGAAATACAATAAAAGATGCAAATAGATTATTGAAAGCTTTTTCAATTAAGAAAATAACCGGGTGAAGCAAGAACAACATGATTTGAGGAGATTTTTCTGAACATATTTCAAGGACAAAAATGTTGTTTTAACATCTTTGAAGTAACAGAGATGTTATATTTGAATGATTGATTAATCATGATTAATCACTTCAGCCCTAACCAGAAACATTGGATATAATCACTAATTAAACGCTGGTTTTATGATAATCGTCCGATCCAGATGTTTGAGGTTATAACAGGAAACATTTGCTGCCAGATTCCTTTCATGCGAAGGTGTGAATTTCTCTTTTGTAGAAGCAAATGGCACAATCCCAACGCTTTCACTCCAGCCGGTAAACGCGCTGACAGAGGCAGCAGTCAGAAAAACCTGCAGCCAGCTTCAAAAGAACATCAACAGCGCTCTTTTCTTCTCCGACCCGCAGTGAGTGACAGCCGCTCTCACGGCAAACGCCGAGCGTTAGCGGCTCCTGTTTCGCGGCTCGGGAGACGCTGTTAGCCTACCCTTTGCCCCATTTATTTTCCTCTGCTGCTCCCTGGAACACAAGCGGTTAAGTTTCCACTGGCAGCCACGGCCGTCTCCCCCCATCTGGCTCTGTTTCCTTCCCCTGAGCTGAGGTTTGACAGGCCATCAGGCCCGCGGGGCATCTCAGACCGACGGCCACTAACCCGTCCTCTCCGAAACAACTTCACACAAAATGACCCAAAATTCACTGCAGACCGCAGAGCTAAAGCTACGAGAGCTGCAGGCAGCAAGAACGATCAACAGCCACAAGCATCCGTCTTGTTCGTGTCTGCCAGTGTAATTTCCAAGTTATGGCTTCCCCCCGATGCCACGGCGAGTTTCCATCACCAAACCACATTAAGTAGTGAGATTTTTGTCTTTCCTCTAGCTTCCTTATCGCTTACTCGTAAACATTTCCCAGCCGGAGGGGCATTTCTATCTGCTGCCGTTTGTGTCAAAAAGAAGGTTTAAAGATATTAGTTTCTAGGTAACAAACTAGCAGCAACACTCAGCGATGTTTGAACATATTGATAAAAGCCAGACTTTCATTTGTTGGTAGGAGGGAAATAAAAGGTTTATTAAGTCAGAAACAGAATCAAACTGCTGTAAAGGCGCATCGATTGGAAGACATTTTCTCCTCTGACTGCAGATGTTTTAATTGAATGTCAAGACAGTTTATTTATACACAGACATTTCAGAAAACCAGTGAGCTAACAGACGTCTTCTGGACTGAATCTGGCTGAATTTTGTGAAATGACTCCACACCAGCTCTGTTTTTAACAAATTGTCGGATTTTGAGAAAATAGCAAAACAGAAATGAGTGGACGGATTTGACATCTGGACTCACTGCAGCTGTCTTGTTAAAGAAAACTTTTGCTTGTTTACTGGGAAGAATGAACTGATAATGAAGGTTTTCTGAAGTTTTCTACTTATGGAACTGATAACAGAGGTTTCAGTGAAGATATTTTTTCTTCTCTTTCCAACTGAAACTCCTTTGAACCAGATTTGATTTAGGAACAGAGGTACCAATTAACCAGATGGGAGAAACTGAGAGAAACTCCCTACAGGAGAGAGAGGCTGGAAGGAACCAAGTACGTGACTGATAAGATGTAAAAGGAGAATTGTAAGTTTCACTTCTTCTTCTCTCTTGCTTTTCTTCTCTCACACTGATCTCTGATATTTACTCTGATTTTCTAAATAAAATATCTAAAGACAAATGCGCATTTCTCTGATTGATTCAGTTTCTCCCAAAACAAAAAAATATTTTCCTAAGCCCAGCGTGACGTCCTGCCCCTTTCTCCCTGCTGGAGGGCAAAAGCTGCTCGCTAACTGTGACTAGCGTTAGCTTTAGCTGTTAAGCTATCAAAGTGGCAAGCTAAATTTTAAATGTATACGTGATATATTAAAGAAAAGAAAATTCTGTGTGTTACGGTTTAATTAAAAACTAAAAACCAACTCTGACATCATCAGCAGAGCAGGTGTTTAAATTAGCTAATCAACCGCTGCAGTGTTAGCTTAGCTAATAGCTGCGGTAGCTAATCTACTACAGCGATCATTTATTAATAATCAAAAATAAACATCAAGCCTGAAAACATAAAACTACAACAGACTGAATGTTCTGTTCTCTGTCTGAGTGTTTTTTGGTGCTGAATCCTGAAACGTAAAGTGTTGACTTCAGTAAAAGATGTTTTCATAAAATAAATACTCACATGTTTCAGCTCCATTAATACTTGTCTGGTCAGCTCTATCCTCTTCTTGTTGACGTGTTTAATGGCCACCAGGTTTCCCTGTGTGCAACACAAAACAAATCAGCAAAAATATTCTGCATAAAAACTGAAGAAAACTCAAAAGAAATTTTCTTCGATAATCTTAAAAAGGAGCTAAAATGTATTATGGTAATATATAGACATTTCATTTCAGAAAACAAACACATCGCCTAAAATTTGACACCTTTGGTTTCAATGCTGCTCTGAATATGTTGTTTCTTTTCACCAAATGATCTATTTTGAGTCTGGATACGCTAGTTTACAATTAATCGATTACTAAATTAGTTAACGATCAATTCAACAATCGATTAATCACAATTAATCGTTTGCCAATAGGAATGAAACGATTAATCGGTTAAAAATACGGCATATAAATAATAAAAAGCAGCTGTGAAACCAGTTTTCTGCAGGCAGAACATCCAGGTCTGCTGAAGATTTACAGACTTTCCTGTAAACTAGAGATGAAACGCCCCAGCGGCGAAGACGCGACCGTCTGGAAAGGAAAAAATTATCTGCCTCTGTAGCAGCAATGCAAGGTCAGCGGCTGGGTCTGATTTAGTATCGAGATTTGACTTTTGTTAAACGAGAAACATGCAGTCAAAGCGTCTCACTGCAGAGAAAACACCTTGTATTGAAGTTTCGCAGGTTGTCAATGATGTTACATCACCATGTTTTCTCTCTTCGCGTTTTAATCACCTCAGGTCAGCAGGGAGAACTTCAGAAGTTCATCTGCGACTCCATTTAAACAAAAATAAACATCTTTCTGCTAAATACAGCTCTTTGTGTCACCCGTCAGTATAGCACAGAAAAAATTAGCAGCAACAAATTAATGGTTATGTTCAGACTGAAGGAGTTACAGAACCAGACGCACACACAAATAAAAAAAAATAAACAGAAAAGCAAACTGACGCATTCTGCAGCTCGCATTAAAGCCAACTACCTAAATTCGCCCACACACTCTCTCTTTCTCTCGCCTCTCTCCTGCTCTCCGGCTTTCTTTCTCTGCACATGTGTGTGGGTGGGAAAGGAGTGTGCAGGAGTTGAAAATGTCAAAACTCACTAAGCCTTACCTTAAAATAGACGGTTTTTGCAAATAGCTGATATTTTCCATGGGCAGTTATCAGGGAGCCGTAGCTGGATCCTCTCTGGGAGGGAGAGGAGCAGAGATGAAGAACAGACGTCGGTTACCGAGTTTCACATCAGAGAAAACAACACAAATTATGTTTCTGGATTCCTATAAACCCGCTGCTAAGTCTGCGTTTGTAATGATTGCAAAACTGAAAAGCGGGAAGGCGGAGAAGTTTGGAAAAACACGGCCTTTTCCACTATCAGAACAAGACAGAGAGGCAGCGGTTATAAAGGTGTGTGCTTGTGATTTCCATGAACGCTTGCACGTGTGGGAGAGGAGATGCAAGGGGCTTCGCACCCTGAATGCGAGGAGCGGGGCCAGACCCAGGGCTTACTTTAACGACCATTTAATGTGCGTCTGCCGCTGCAAGCCCAGCCACCTTGGATCAAACCGCTGGAAAAGCTTTCAGGAATGTGTAAACGCTCAGAGGATTTGGGATTCTCTCAGGGCTGCAGCTCAGATTGGAGCAAAAAAAGTAATTAAAAGAAATGGTTCAATCATAATTTCACATGCAGTATTACAGGTTTTGTTAATTTCCTTTCTAAAAAGGCCATAAAATATTTTCAAAAAGTGGATTTTATTTGAATAATCCCTTCTCTGAGTTGTATGATGAAGTAGTAGAGAAAAGCTATGAAAATATTAGCAAAGTAAAGACACAATTTTACCAGAGGAAAGTCTTAAAATGATGAAAAGAAGCTTCTAGAGTTAACATAATTTGAAGTATTATCTTATCTGTAAAACCGAAAGATGACCAACATCCCTCGTTTTATTTTTTTTTAGTTTATATGTAGAAGTTTTCATAAAATTATGACTTTATTCTCCTTTATTCTGGTAATATTAACACTTTATTCTCACATTATTTTGACTTTATATCGTTCTATTCTTGTAATATGATAACTTTATTCTCTTAATTTAAAAATCTTAAAGTTTATTTAGTTTATAATAATGTGATAAACTGAAGCAACTTTTTTAACACACAGCTTCAGTTATTGCAGCCATCGATTCTTTCTGTCCAGAACTTCACCATGATGGACGTCAAAACAACCAGTGAGCTCCTTTAAAGTTCATTGGTTGATATAAACAGCCTCATATCGCTTCAATTTAGTTGATTTGACTTTAAAATGGTCACATGGTTCTGCGCTGCACAGACAGACAGGGATGAAAACCAAACTTGTAATTATATTTAGTAACTTTCAATGAGGAAAGATGGATATCAGATGGATATCAGCCCTCAGTCTGATCACTAATATGCAGCAAACGCACTTTTACAAGGTAAGAAGATTAACGTTCATACTTAAGTATTATTAAATAAGTATTATTAGAAAGACAATATCTAACATCGCATTATGGAGGTAGGCGTCTAACCTTTGGTAACCATGGAGACAGTGCTGCACCGTCACGTAGCCTAGCATGTATGGAAATAACTGGTTAGCATCTCGTCTTCTGTACGTTTTCAAGGTTTCCGGTTTAAGAGGAAACGCTGTTTATGTGTGACATAAATCACGTGGTGTGAATTCAGGCAAAGTTTGATCAACAGGAGAGGAAGTGAATGAACATAGTGACCCAGAGCAGGAAACGGTTGAATGTACTGGTTCTGGTAACTGTTTGGCTGCTTTGGACCAGAGAGAAATAACATTGAGTTGAATTTATGGAGTTAAATGGCTTTTCTTTCAGTTCAGTTTCGTATTTATGTATCCCGATTCGTTATTGACAACAACTAGTAGCTCAGTGTTCCAACAAACAGTAACTGCTCTCACAACTTCAGATTAACGAGGTCGGCTTCTAAACTAGCTGTTTCAAATTGTGTAAATCTCACCGTCTATGAGCTCAACCAGGTCAGCTACATTCACAGACAAATTAGCTTGATGCTAACAAGCAGAAACCATGAATAAACTGGCAGAAACAACTTTGGAAAACAATTTCAGTGGCTCTGTTCAATAGTCCCGTTCTGGGTGTAATGATGAACTCTGACCTGAACCTCCAGGGTTACATGAAGACAGTTACAAAGACGGCCTTCTATCACCTGAAGAACATTAGTAGGATTAAATATCCCAGAAAGAGTTAGAGAAACTCATCCAGCCGTTCCTCTTTAGTCACATTGATTATTGTAACATTGATTTATAATCAGCTGCAGCTTTTTGATTGACTTTAAAGGCAGTGAACGGATCCTCTCAGGCCTCCTGGTTCTGCTCTAAAAAGAACCAGAACCCAACATGGAGAAGCAGGATTCAGTTTTTATTCTCCTCTAATGTGGAACAAAAGTCCAGAAAAATGAAAAATTGTCGGAACACTGAGTTCCTTTAAACCAAGACTAAAACCCCATTTATTCAGAGTCGCCTTTGATTAATAATAACTGGAACATTGTTAATTTAATCTGCATTCACATTCCCATTACTTTTATTTAGTATTCATCACACTATATTATATTTAATTACTTTGAATTGCCAATAAACCTGCCTTGCCTTTGACTAGGCCAACCCAAAATGTCATTAAGAGATGAACCGTAATCATTCCTGGACTCAGATTTCCAAATAAATCTGGTTAATTTGTGGTTTAACTAGGGCTGTTTTCTTGGTTTAAATATCGGTTTTTCCCTTAATAAATGAAACTTTAAAAAATGTCATCCAGTTTGATTAAATCAAACAGTTCAAAATGGCAGCACAGCTCAATAAAAACCAAAACAAAGCTTTTAACGTGAGCTGAAGTGGGTATCACCTCATTTATGTGCTTTGCATCATTATTGGCTTTTACTGCTGCACACCAATCTGTCCAACTCTGTTTACCTGTGAGAGGGTCAACCTGCTGCCGGCTCGTTTGTGGTATTTATTGGGGCTTTCGAACTGAAGATCCTCCCACCGAATCCTCCACAGCATTCCAGCCAGCTCCTTCTCCAGCTTCAGTTTCCTGTTGAAAGCAAAGAAATTAAGAGCAGCTCGTTAAACTGACTTATTTTCTCACACGAATCAGATCTGGGGGAGGTAAGTTGGATAGTTTCTGAGATACAAATGGATTGCAACAACACCAGATGGGTTTAAATGGGAGAAAATCTGAATTTATGGTTGAATTTTCTGGGTTTGCAGAATTAAAACAACATGGATTTAATCTGATAACCGGCACCAGATTTGCTACATTTGCTCGGTTATGTTTGATCGCCGTCCCATGTTCAGAGATAACCATCTGGATCTGATGGTGACGTTCGTCACATCCAGTCATTTGTGTTCAATCACTTGTGTGTTTTTCTAAGACTTTAATTGTCCTGGTTCTCGTGTTCTTCAGCTGCGTTTTCTGCTTTATGGTCCAGAACAAGAAGTTCTTTGAGATAAAAACACCAGGTACAAATTTATAATTTAGTCAAGATTTATGTCTACATCAGTTGACAATGGAGCGTTTATAACTATTAGTTCAGCTTGTTCTTTAACAGATGCTAAACAAGACATAGACAACAAGTGAAGGCTAACAAAAAGATAAGAAAGGAGTTTTTACTGGATGAAGACTTTAGCATCTGGTTAAAAACACCAGAGAGATGAAAACTCATGTAGCTAACAGGACAACACCAGCTCTGACCTTTGACACACTTCTGCTAATGCGCTAATAGTTGAGCTAACTCTTTGCTTAGCTCTTTAGCTAACTTTAAGATATTTACTGATCAAAATTAATTAACTACTTCACAATTTCACAATTGTGTTGTTTCCATTCAATAATAAAAATCACATGTGAATAAGTTTGTTCACACATTAAGTCATTAAAAAACACGTTGCGTCATCATCCTTCAACTACTTCCTGTTATCGTCTTCTTTGTTGTTTCCAGCAGTAGTAACTTCCTGTGATTGGTGTGATGCAAAAAAAAAAAAGTTTCTCCAGTTTGGAGAAATAAACCAACTTTGGAAAATTAGGCTGCTGGATTTTTAATTAATAAACGTGAGTTTTTCCAAAACTGCCGTGTTTCCAGAATGCAAATTTATTTTAGTTATTCCAATTCACGTAATTTTACAGTTAATAGAAACGCAGCTACTGGAACACATTCACCAGTCCAGGTATTTCCACTTCAAGGATATTTGATAAAACTCAAATTAATATTAAATCTTCTAATCTGTGAAAACACAAAATCATACCAACTATTTTTAGCCTCGTTTATAGAGTGAATATCTTAATACACTTGAATTAAGATAAAACAAGCAGCTTTTCTGAAAGATATAGGATAAAATAAGTTCTAGTTTCAGTGGCAAATCATTTAAATCACACGAAAATATTTTTCCAGGTTAAAAGTAAAATAATCTGCTATTGGAACTAGAACGTTTTCATCAATATTATTTACTGAAAACAAGCAGAAATTTTGCTAAAAAGTTTCTTTTAAGTTAATTTTGTCTAATAAAGTATTTGAATTATGAACTAGACCAAAAATACTTGATAGGATTTTGTGTTTTTGCAGTTTTACAGTCTTTAAACTCCAGAAAGGAACCAGAACTTTTGATAACTTTTTGAAACTGTTCACTTTTCCGTGAAGTAGATTTTAGGATCAGTTTAAGTGTTTAGTTTTGTTCATTTTTCCTTTTGCATAAATAAATCAAACAAATTACCTTAATTTATTTAATAATAATAATAATATATTACTATCTCTTTTTAAATGAGTGCCAGAATCTTCAGCAGATTGGGATGTGAGCTTCTCCACAATGACAAAACAAACGCGCCCACATGTCTGCACAGCTTAGCCAGAGAAATTCATCTCCTCATTTTCTTTGTCAGTGATACTTCTGACATGTTTGAGGATTATTTCTGAGCACCCGTCTGACTGGCAGTCTCTCCAGAGAAGATGCATTCCAGCAAATCAACACATCAGAGCTAAAAATCTTACTACAGCAGCTGCTTGCTTGACATTTAATGATTCACACCCAAAAAGAAAAAAAATAATCAGAAATGAAACCTGCAGAAAGCTAGAAAGCACAATTTCCTAATTTGTTTTTATTTGCCTTCCTCTTTTCTTTTTTTGCTGCTGTAAGGAAAAAGTAAGGGTTTTATTTATGGTTTGAAACCTAGACGTGAAAAACGAGCAGAGAGGAGGCAAGCCAGGGCGATCCGAAAGGTGTTAAACACTTCCAGATGGCTGCAGGAAATTATTACAGCGTTAGCATGTCGCCCCGTTGTTGCCGTCCAGCCAACTTGGCCCCAGAAGTGGCTTCTTTATTAGTTTTTTGCCACTATGTCACCAGTATTAATTTAACTGTTGTGCAATCCAGCAGCCTAAGTGAGACGTGAGCATTTGGAGGACATTAAAGCGCCAGCGCCCCTCCACCACCACCACCAATTTTCTATTTAAAGGGTCTTGTTTAGAGACTTCTGGCAGCCAGAGGGGCGAAGTGTGGGGCTCCACACTGGGTCTATTGTTTCACCATTCCCATTTGTGAATACCTTCCTGCGGGACCGAAGCCCCCACCCCCAAACCCGCCTCCATTAAAACAACAAAGTCACTGCCGCTCTGCTCAACATCACCTCACACTCCTGCTGCCCGGCAGACTCCAAAATCAACTCACAGCACCAGACAGTCCAGCTGCCTGAATGTAAAGTCCAGGAACCAGCCGTCACTCCGTACAGATTTAGACTGAGAAATTTGGTTGTATTGATGCAATAAACCCAAAAATATGCATTAGAAAAGCACATGTCATATAAAGGCCCATTTTAGGACTTACTATAGAGTAAATCTGTGTTTTTTAGGGTCTTAATAATAAAAATTGTTCTGGAAAAACAACCCGAACATTAACTTGCTTTCAACTAACTATTATTTTAGTAAACGATTAATCAGATTTTTAAAAATGGCCAAATTCCACATATTTTTTATTTAACCACTTAAATCTTTTCTATATAATATAAGAAAACATTAATAGTTGCAACATCTTGCATTAGAAAGTAAATATTTTATTGCTTAAAATTCAACAGCACAGTATTCCTTTAATGTAATTTAGCTTGATTATTTGTAGCAAAGGATGCATCTGCAGTCAAAAAACTTTTCTAACTGTGTAAAAGTGTAAAACTGAACTCTATTTGACTTAACATCAATTCAGTAAAGTTCTGATTTTGTGATAACTTCTTTTGATTAATTAGATGCAAAATGTGCTAAATAGGAGATTTAATTACAGAATTTGAACCAGAATTTGAACCAGCTGATGAGATCTGGGTGAAACATTTTTACAAAAATATTTCTTTTTCTATTTTAAGTGCAAAATCTTTTTTATTTTTTGTTCAGTTTTAGCCTAATTACTACTCCGAATGTGTTGTTCTTTCAGAAACTGACCTTTTTCAGAATCTTTATACTCTAGTAAACGATTAATCAATTATTAAATTAGTTTAGAATTATTTTAATTATTGATTAATCACGATTAATCGTTTCAGCTCTACTTCCAACTCAACATGGTGAACAAATCAAAGGAAAACAGATGATGTAATACACATATTTCCTTTTATTTCATTCCATATTCTATCAAAGTTACTCATTTTACAACAGCATCAGTTTGTGTATCAGAGGAAAATCTTGTCAAATCATCCATTCTACCACTTTCCTTTATGAAATACATCAGTAAATTAACATAAAATAGGTACAAATCACTCAAACCGACATTCCTTTGGATATCATAGGCTGCAATCGTGATTGAAAGGAAGTACACCCTGTGACCAGGTCCTGAAATTATTTTAATCTAACCTCAAATGAGCAAAAAGGCACAAAGCAGATTCAAACTGTCAGTATTTATTGAGTTTCTGGTGCTTCCATTGAATCTAAAATGGCTGGGGTTGCTAGGTAACCGGGCAGAGCTTGGTTGGGGTTGCTAGGTAACGCCACAGAGCGTTAGAAAGTGACTCAATATTTGGAAGGTTTTGGAAACGGCTCAATTTCCAGTCACCAAAAAACAATAACTTATTGCCAAAAACCAGCTGAGTGTTTTTCTTAAGTGTGTCAGTTGTTTTTTTGAAGTAGAGACCAAAATGTATGTATAAAAACGTGCAAAAATGTGTAAACTCTATAAAAAATAGGCTTGATTTAAAGTATTTTATAGAAACCTAAACGTCCAAATTCTGTCTGAGATTTTAGTGAAATAATTCAAAAGAAAAAAGCACAAAACACCTAAAAGGTCAGAAGTTTGATGATATCTAAAACATAAATAGAAAAACGTAACTATTGGTGGTTCATTACCAAAATATTCAGCGTCACAAACTTCGACATTTAGCGCTAAAAGTTTTAGATGAAACTATGAGATTAAAAGAAATAGTCTCACTTGCTTGTAACCTTTTCTTCTTCCTAAACAATGTTTCATTTATAATGTCTCTTGTTGGGCTAAAACAATTAATCGTGATTAATCAATAACTGAAATAAAAGTCAACTGATAATTAAGCAATCAATTAATCATTAACTGGAGTATACAAACTTTAAAAATGCCCATTTGGTGAAAATAAAACATATTCTGAGCAGTAAATAAACCAACATTTTGCATTTAAATGTGTTTTAAATGAATCGGTCTGGCATTACCTTCATTTATTTCAGATTTACAAAAGGAATAATAAAGAAATTTTAATTTTAGAAAATAAAACTTTCATTTTTCTTATGTGAAAATGAATTGATTTGTATATTTTAACATTGTATAATAAGGTGTAAGTTTTTTAATTAAGAATTTTTGGAATGTGGCTACTTCTTAATCTGATTAATCGATTAATCGCCACAATAATCGGTGGGCTTGATCACTAAAATAGTTATTTGCAGCCCTTATCTCTTGTTCAAACATCTCAAACTTTCTGATTGCCTGGAAAAGTTACCATCTAGCCAGATAGAATAATTAAATCTATAAACAGAAAATAAGTTTGATAAAATCCTAAACACATATTTGTAAGCAAGTGAGATTTTCTAGCGTGAACAGGAGTCCTGTTATTAAATCAAACATATTTCTTCTCATTTTTGTTTATTTTTTAGAAAAAAATCCCCATGGAGTTCGATTTTCCTCTGAATGAACAACAAGACGTCTCTAATTCTGTTTTTTCTGGACAGATGAGACAAAAACAAGAGAAAATTACCACAAACACCTGATATCAACTTTGTGATGATGCAAAATGTTTGCAGAATTAAATGTGACCAAATGTCACCAGTGGATCAATAATCCAAACGACTGCAAATCTGGAACAAAATGGCTGACCTAGTCAAAGTCCAGCCTGAAGAACTGTAGTAGGAGCGAATGTTATAATTAAATTAAGTTTTGCTCAATAAATAAAGACAGTTTGTATATTTGAGGTTCTGCTTGAACAACCCTGGGGTGTACTTACTTTTTAACCACAATTGCATATATTCAAGAAAAACAGCAGTAAATACATTTTAATTATACAAAAAAAAATAATTTCTTATCAAAAATATAGAAATTAAACACGTATATCTCCCAGATATATGAATTGCACCTTGAGGTTGAGAAGCTTATCTTGTGTTCTGGGGAACTGCAGAACATTTCGGACATTTTAGTGGCATATTTGTGGGTCAAGTTGTGGAAATCAAAGGCCTGAGCAGCAGCAGCTGGCTGACGTTAAAGGCAGCGGCTAAAAGCTCTGCTGTCCGCCGCTCAGTCCATCAGCGAAACCCGCGCTGCCGTCTGCAAAAACAGGAAACCATCTGTTAGTCTCTGGTTTCAGGCTCAGAAAAACGACACAAATCTCACATCTTAATGCAGGCGGGAAGCAGAAAGTTCCCTCAAATGACATGAGTGACGTTCAGATTTCGGTCGTTTTGTGGAAAAGTGTCTAAAAATAGAGATGAAAGAACCAAAATGTGGGTCAGACCTACAAATACATCCCAGAATTTCCAGAACGGAAATAGAAACTTGTTGCTTTTATGTTCACTAAAGATGCAGAGATGTGGAAAAAAGTATTAAAGATTTCTTCTTCTGTTGTTTTTGTTGTTGTCATGTTTAAAAAAAATAACCGTTTTCTAACGAGGATTTCATTTACAGATACCAAAATCAATCTATTTAACAAATTAAACTTCCTGTAAAAACAAAAAGTCATAAAAAGTGAAACATTTACAATTCAAAGATACTTTATTGATCCTAAAGTGAAATTAAATGTTGTTTCACTGCAAAAACTCAACATTTTACCACAAAATACTTGGTAAAATGTTGTGTTTTTGCAGTGTGTAACTCATTATCCTAGTGTATGTAAACGCTGATGACTCTAGCATACAGCACATAGCAATACAGCTCTAGCAGTCTGTATTGCAGCGGTTATGAAGAAGCCTCTGACTGAAGACACTTTGTTGAAGAGGATTTTCTGTAATGTTCTTGGTTTTATGAAGAATCCTTCGTTTCAGCGCCGCCTCCAGAGGTTTCTGATGATGCTACGCTAACCAAAGATGGCAGAAGAAACTCTTCTCTCCACTGCAGAGAGAGACATTATGGAAGACGGGTGGAGCGTCTCAGCAGAGGCCAACCTACCAAAATCACTCCAAAGGCGCATCAAGGACTCATCCAGGAGAAGAAGCCGATGAAACATCTCAGCCACCAGAATCTGATCGTTTCACCCTAAAATATTCAATTTGTGCCGCTTTGAAAACACGAATCAAACTGTTTTCAAAGCGTCAGCAGTCTGAACGGTCACTTTACGTCATTAAAGTTACACATGAATTATGATTCATGACCAAAATAAATCAGATGCAAAACATCTGGATGTAAACAATAACTGAAAATTAGCTCTGACGACGGATCCAAACTGAGTCTTTTATTTGCTTCATTGTGTTATGATTTTGTGACGATGCTGTCGGCTCTCATTGCTGAGTAAACTTTAAAGTAGATCCAGAAATGGCAACATTCATTATTACTTTGTGAACAGAGTGCTGCTTTTCGGCGTCAACATTCTTCTTCCGCACATTTGTTGTTTTTTTTGAGTAATAAACTGTTCACACAAAAGTTTGGCTGCGGTCGGGTTTAGTTAGTAAAATGAAGGACCAAGCAAAAAAAAAAATTTTTAAATCACATTTTAGCAACAAAAACTCATCAGATTTAAAAAAAACAACTTCTGCATAAAAATGTTTTTAATTCACAGCGAAGTAAAACGCTGGTGACCATTTATTATCCTTAGGGAGCAAAAAAAAATGTTGCTTTGTTTTTTCTCCACCCAATTAATTAATGAAATCCTCGTTAGAAAACAGCTTTCTGCATCAACGCTCATAACTGTCTTCCTTAAATGATGTAAAAATTAAAGAGTGACTAAGAAGAAGTGAAAACAGAAGAATTTAAAAAGGGGACAATTCATTTTTTTGGCACCGGTTACAAGGATTTTGAAAGAACGCCAAGAGAGCAAAACTTACCAGACAAGCATTCAGGGAAACTACCTAGTTTGGAAACCTTGAAGCGCTTGCTGAACTGTGAGCTGAAGAGAGGAGAAAAGAGAAGAAAGAGCTAATTGACTGAGAGTTAAGCACACTCTCTGGATCAAATTAAATGTTAGTTATTTCATTACTGGTTTTTCGGGGGGGTAATTAAGTCAGATTTATGTTTAGTGGAATTACCTCGCGTGGACAGCTGCTCCTCCATCTTTCCTCCGCCGCTCCTCTGATCAAAATCCATTCTGATTGGCTGGTGATTAACACTTGTTTGTGTTAATGGTCAGTATTGGATAAGTAATCAGATTACCGGTGTGATTGTTAGCTGTGCAGTGATGCATAAGTTATAAGCTCAGAGTAAAACCGTCTAGTACAGAAAAAGCAACAAAAGAAGAAAAAAAACATTAATTTCCTTCCCTGTTTGCAGATATTACCCATGACATTAACCTGGGATTATAAATCCCTTCCAGGAGTTTAATTACTTGGAGCATGCATGATTTACTGAGGGTGTAATTAAATAAGGCTTAATGCTACGACATAAAGATGTAGACGGTGCCACTTGGGACACTGAAACTATTTTGTTTCCGTTGTTTTTACAGCTGAATGTTCAGCAGAAAGTTAAAACCATTAGACGAGCTTTTATTTCTCCTTAAACACACATAAAACTGAACAGCTTGGGGGCGACAGCCGCTAGTTAAACACTTAGCTAAACACCATAATCACTTGACGTTCAGGACACAATCATTTCTAAATTTAACCTGCATAAAACCAACTGCAGTCTGCAGGTCAGTGAAGTCGAGTACAAAAGAGTAAATTTAGCCGGCTAGCTTAAATGCTGCGGTTTCTGAAGGACTTATTCAGTTTTGATTTAGTCTTTTTAAATGTGGTTATGTCAAGTAGTGATGAGCAGTTAGCATCTAACCTTCATGTAATATTCTCCGGTTGTGCTAATAGAACAACCGCGCTTTAGCTAACTTTAAAAACCTTTTGCACACTTAGCATCCCGTAATTTAATTTTCCAGATAAATTTTAAAGCGCTAATTTACTTGGTTATTTTGTAAACTTTCAATTGAATAAAGTTTGACGTGTGTTAAAGTTTTGGTTAACCGTTCAGTTATTTAAGTAGTTAGATGTTTATATTCATGCTTTTATTTTGAAGTGGGCAGTTCCATTTCCTCTCCTCACTTTCTCTTAAATAACTTTATTTAAATCAAAAAACATACAGGAACAAAATAAACAGACAGCAGAAAACAACATAAACATTAACACAATATCTAAGGGAAATAAGTAACATGTAAATAAAATGTCAAAATCAAATTGGTTCTCAAACATTGTAGTCTTTCAGGGAGACGGAATTTAAATTGAAGTTAGAGCATTAGCATTAGCTTCAGCTAACTATCTTGTTAGCATAGCGGTTTAGCATCAGCAAAATTAATGTTTATAATTAGTGCTTTAGGGTTAGCGCAGCTAATATTCTAGTTAGCGGTGCCCAACCCTGAAAGTCTGTAATATTCTTAATCTGATTTATAAAATATATAAATAAAATATATAAATACAAAATATAAAACTTTTAATCATAAGATCAGTTCATATGTTTAACTGTTAGCCACGGGGACGGGAACAGAGAGAAGCTACTTTCCAGATCTGTTGGAAGTTTTTACAAAACCTGTTCTTTTAATTCTATCTGTATTTAAAAAGAAAGAAAATTAGTTAAATTAAATGCAATTGAAAGGTGTAGAAAAAATTTGCAAGATAAGGTTTAATTTGACTGATTTATTTATTGTTTTTTTGCATAATGCAACATAATTCCAAGTTTTACCATGTTATATATTAAAATCCGACCAATAGCAAAGATGAAAAGCCTGTTTGAGTTTTAAAACACAATATATCTAATACTTAAAGTGTCCTAGTTAGACTTTTTACCTTTAAAGATGACCTATTATGCTTCTTTGAGCAGGTTAGGATGATTCTATGGGATACAAAACATGTTCATCACGTTTCCACAAATTCATTTAAATAATGAGTTTGCTCATTTAGCTGTTTTAGGACGTCTTGTCACTTTAAATCCAAATAATCTGCTGCTGACCACGCCCCCAACTCAACGTTTATATTCACATGTGAAAATGGCGGCAAACAGATGTGCAACTATACAACAGTACATCTTCGAAAACCAGAAGTGGAGCCTCCTGCGCAACCAACAAGAATGCAGTCAGTGGTTTCTGAATGGCAAGTCCACAAAAAAACGCTTGTCTTTTCCAGCAGCCATTGCACAGTGGTAAAACCAGCTGACCAAATGAGCTGGGGCTCTGCTTGGGTTGCTAGGTAACGGGCAGAATTCCACTGGAGTTGCTAGGTAACAGGCTGGGCTTCTCTGCAGTTGCTACATTTGAAATGATTTTTTCCAGATACCAAAAAAACATGAACTTATGTGATTTTTTAAGTGCTTTGGCTGGTTTAGAAACCCAAATGGAAGAACAAAAACGAACAAAATGTGATTTTGTGTAACAAGTCCCCTTTAAAAACAAATGCATTTCAGTCTCCATGAAACATGTTTTTCAAACAAGCAGCTTTTTATTTTTTAACCCCAGAGGGAAAGAAAATTAGCTTTTAAAACACGATCATTAAGTGAGAGTGGCAGCTTTTAGGGGGCCAGCCTATGAGCTCACCTGGCAGCTCAGGCAAACCTCATCTCTGCGTTTTGCAAAGTCACCTGCTGAGCTGCATTACATAAACACACACCAGCCTCAAACAAACTCTTCTATTTACCCCCAACTTTCAAGAAAACTGCACTAAATCAGTTGCAGGAAAGGAAGTTTTAAGCCAGCATTAGTGTCGTCGAACTCACCTGTAAATGAGGAAACTGGAGATCCCGAAGATGATGAGCGCTAATCCAGAACCGACGGCGACGATGCCCAGAACGGGGAGCTGACCTGGAAACAAGCAGGATAACAGCGTCACGGCCTCATGTGTGCAGCAGATGGCCATGATGGTTTCTAAGAACTCTGAGGGAGAAATATGTGAGCTGAGAAAAATCACAGCTGCAGCCGTCTGTCAAACCACCAAACAGCACAACCATTTCACATCCCTGATGCGCATTTAAAACCCTAATTAAGTCCCGCAGTAAATCACTGCTCAACCCGATAGCCGTAATTATGGAAAATCTTTTCTTTTTTTTCCACCCCATCTGAGTGTCTTAATTTACTGCCATCTGAAGCCGACTGTGGATTTTAGATTATGATCTACATATTTCAGGTTAAATATGTGCAGAATTTAGGTGGAGTTCACACTGTGGGAAGAGCCGCAATAAAACGGAGAATTTTCACACATAGATTCAGTTTAACGGCCTTTACAGCATGAAACCATCTGCAACACGGCGCTGCAGCGGAGGACAGCGACACACACACACACACACACACACACACAACCTGGAACAACCCTGTCTATGCTGGGAAGAGATTAGAAAATACTGCAATGGCCATAAGTCATGATGTATGGAAGAAGATTAGAGCCAAGTTCTTAAGAGGTGCAGGGAATAAAAAGGAACAAATTTCATATTAAGCTCTGAATCTTTAAAAAAAAAAATTGGGAGAAAATTCAGTTGTCAAAAAAATAATCTAATCCAGTAAGCAGAGGGGAAACAACAGTCCAAACCAACCCAACCCCTATGTATGGAAGATGATTAGGGCCAATTTCTTAAAAGATGCAGGGAATTAAAAGGAACAAGAGAGAAAATGTAATTTCTAGTTTTGAACCTTTAAAATAAATTTTAGAGAAAATTCAGTTCCCAAAAACTAAATTGAAGGCTTCATTTTTTCTGCGATTTGCCTTATTGCCACCTAAATTGTATCAAATTAATCTCTTTTCTCAAAATTACACACAAATACCCCATTATGACAATGTGGAAAAAAGTTTTTGCAAATTTAAAACGACAAAATCACATTTATGTAAATAGTCAGCTTTTTATGGTTTCAACATTTTGAATTGTGACACCACGTTATAGAAAATATTTACAAGCCAATTAATAAAAATATATGGTTTTATTAGCAAACCATTTCCGTTTGTTAGTGGTTTGTTTCTTTACTCAACACAATTAAAAACCTTCAGTTTGGTGAACAGAAAGGAAAAATGTGGATAAAATAACTAACATCAAAACCAGTTTTAAGCTTCTTACAGATAAAATTAAGCATTAACATTCCCTACAGTTCAGTTTTATGTACAAATAAAGTGGGAAAAATCGTTAAAAGTCATTTGTGTGCATCGATTTCCTAACAGTCCATTCGTTACACCATACCATCGTTGCAGGAAGGGTCGTCTGTGGAAAACACACATGGCGGATTGTCCAGCGGCGGTCCACCGCAGGGCCAGTGGATCTTCTCCGTCTGCGACCAAATGATTTCTTTACTGCTTCCGTTGAAGTACGCCACGACCTGCCGACACAGAATGGAAGCTAACGTTAGCACTGGGGTGTTTTCACGTCTGATAGTTGGGAAGATTCGGTTCCTTTTGAGACCAAAGTGGCAACAGTTGTTACATTTTCAGCTGCACAGGTTTTCTTTCACACTGCACTGTGTTAAAAGAAACCCTTTGAAAAGGATGTTCCCCTCCCTGCCTGTGGGGGCGCTGCACCAAGAACCACTGAAGAAAATGACTAAAATTTCTAAAGACACTGAGAAACTTCTTAAACAAAAATTGAGCCGTGTCAGATTTTAGCGTTTGAAGGTTTTCTCTTTAGTCTTTGGTAAAAGATTATGAAACTTTTCTCCTGCTACTAAACATGCTTGCTTGCTTTCGTTGTATTTACCCAGAATGCTCTGCTCTGTAGTCCACTTCCTGCTTTTGGAGAATTAGTTTTCAAGGTGCCATTTTGCATTTAGGCTGGTTAGTGTTTTGTGGCACCTGAAGTCCACAAAACACAGAACTTAAGTCAATTCACTAGGAAAATAAATTCCTCCTAGCATGAGTGCTAACATACAGGTATATCAATAATTTTAAATTTCTCACTGCACCATTCCAGTGTTGATCATGATGGTTTTGTGGACATGATCCAATGCCGTTTTTTTGCATCATGAGTAACGTGATAACAGGTGTTACAGGAAGAGGTTAGAAGACGATGACGCACCATCTTTTTCTAATTACTTATCGTGTGAACAAACTTGTTCAGATGTGATTTTAATAATATTTCATATTTAATAGAAACGCCACAATTGCAAAATTGTGTTTTTTCAACATTAGTAGAACACAGACAAAGTTTTGCGCACATTTATAATGGAAATAATTAATAAGGAGGCATACTTCATCAATAAAACTGTCATTTAACTTAATAAAATTTTGTTTAATTTATAGGTTGAGGTACATTTTGTGCATGTCAATATAAAGAGGAAGGTCATAAAAACTGCTGTTTACAGTTTGCAACACGTTATGTAAGGTAACAGGAAACATTTTGAAGATGATTCTCTGGAAGTCAAAAGGAGAAATGTTTCCAGTTCTGTTTGGGTTTGGAACTGTTAAATCTTTCAAACACCATCTGTGAAGTGTCTTTTTATTTCCTTCACAGCAGTTTTCCGATAAATTATCAGTGTAATGGTGTACAGTGACTGTCTACAGCATTCAAACAAGAAGGAAGTTCATCCAGAGGTCGGACTGTGCAAAGCTGAATGACGTGAACATTAATGACAACAGAAAATAAACTCAAACAATTTTAATTTTAACACATTTTGCTATAAAAAGACTGAAACTAGACTCATGTTGTTTGGGAAGAAGAGACCAAAGTAAAGAAGTTTAACTGTGATGTGCAGCACAAACTAAACAGAATATCTGCAGAAAAAGTCCAGAGATTCAAGCATAAAGGTTTGTTTTGCAGCCACTGATTTAAACACAAACTCTTCTGTAGGGCTGAAACGATTAATCGTGATTAATCAAATTGATTACTGAAATAATCGGCAGCTACTTGAGCCATCAATTAGACAAAAAAAAGAGCCATTTGGTGAAAATTAGTAATTATGTCGGCTAAATTAAATTAGGCCAAAACTGTAAAAACAAAAAATGCATTTAGCATTTAAGATAAAAGCAACTTTATAAATTTTAGCTAAAACTTTAGACAAAAACTCTCAGAAAAAGTCAGAATTCCAAGTAAAAAAAATCTCTGAATTTTGACATTAAAGTCTGAGAAAATGTCAAAATTCTGAGAAATTTAAAAATTGTGAGAAAAAAGTCAGAATTCTGAGAAAATGTGAGAAATCTGAGAAAAAAAAGTCAGGATTCCCACATTAGTCAGAGTCCTGAGAAATTTTTAAAATTCTGACAAATTTCAAAATTGTTTTTCTGAGGAGAAAAAAAAATCAAATTTTCAGAAAACAGGCAGATTTCTGAGATTAAAGTCAGAATTCAAAAATTGTCAAAATTCTGAGAAAATAGTTAGAATTCATTTTTGTAGGCAAAACTCCTGGCGTAGTTCTAGGTTCTCTCAGTTCAAACTTACTAAAGGAAAGTTTTGTTCCTGATGTTCCCAAACATCAGAGCATGAGAAAGTAAAAACACCCAGCTGCTAAAACATGTTAAAACTTTCTGAGACTCTAAACCTGGACTCACCCCAAACTCTCCTGTCTCCTGGTTGGTCATCGACCAAAGGTCCACGTCTATGTTCCTCGCATTTTTGTCATCTATGGTAACGAGTCCGGTGATTCCTAAGGCAGAAAAATTAGCAGCATTAATGAGGTTTGTTGCTCAATCAAAACACCATTTTCTGTATGACTGTTTGACATTTTTAAAGGCTTTTGGCCCAATTACACCATGGAAAAACAACCATAATTAGCCCATTTAAGCTCAGGCTTTAACACTGTTTTGCCTCTCCAAGTACGATACGCCACAACACACATCAAGCATGAAAACACACTTTGGATTGAGGTGATTTGTACAAATGTGCAATCAGGCTGTAATCACTGTAAGAAAACTGCAGATTTAAATCAGAGTCAGATATAGTTCTTTGTTTCGGTATTTAGTAGAACCAAACATTTGGCCTGGTTCAACAACAGAACATTTATCTGCTGTTTATTTAACAGTAGATGCACATCAAAAGTTAAAACACATGTTAATGTTTCAGAGGTCAGAGCAGGTTTTCTTGTATGGAGTCATTTAAAAACAGGAAACAAAGTAAAAACAAGAAATCCATTCAAACAAATTAGACAAACTGTAAACTGGTCATTTAAAACGTCCTTAGAAAGACAAAAATGAAGAAAGAACTACAGTAAACATTTGTTTTTGTTTCCAAATAAACAACAGAGCGTGTGATCTTTGTTTGCCGAGATTTATCATTCAGGGCCTGTTTATAAAACAGGAGTAAGAAACATATTCAGAGCAGTGATTAGGCCAAAACTGTACAAAATAGCTATACATTTTGTATTTGTCTGTAAATGTGTCTTAGTACGGAAGAGGATTTAGTCCACAGAAAGAAGAAGAAAAAACATTTTAAAGTCACAATTCTGAAAAAAAAGTAAAAATTCTGAGGAAAAACTGTCAAAATTCAGAGACAAAATTCTAAGAAAAAAGTAAAAATTCAGACAAAAAATCTCAAACTTCTGAGAAAAAATATTGGAGAGAAAAAATTTTAAATTCAGAGAAAAAATAATCTAAATTCTGAGAAAAAGAAATAAAAAATTCAGAAAAAAAAACCTGAATTCTAAAAAAAAAAAACCCAAAAAGAAAATGTAGCTTCACCCAGTTCAGGTTTACTGGGTTGCTATGACAATACAATATTTTTCTTCTTTAAAAAAGGAATTTAATTATTTGCGTTTTTCCATCTTTTCCTATATTTCTTATATAAAAAAAGTTTAAGTGGACAAATAAAGAAATCTGCAGAATGTGACATTTTTTATTTGATTAATCCTCAGAATAATCGATTAATCATTAGAATAATCGATTAATCATTATTCGATTATTACAGCAATCATCAGCTGCAGCTCTACAAGTCAGTCACTTGTTTCAGATTAAATGAACGGGTTCTTGGTGGGAATGTGTCACCCCAGAATCGGCGGTTCTGCGTCCTCATGGTGATGTTGATGCCGTCGTTCTGCACGCCGCCCTCCGCCAGCGTGTCCTCCAGCGCCATGGCGTACAGCAGGAAGCCGTCATAGAAACTGCCAGCAATGTAGTCCATCTGCAACAACAGGCGTTACTCAAACCAACAAGAACAAGAGTTTCTGTAGCAGCAAAACTGTGTTTACTCTGCAGAATCTAAACAAAATGCTGCTGTTTTTACGCTCCCACATATAAACCGACTACAGTAACTGCGAACAGAACTGTAAAACTCATTCCTCGTTAAGTTAAGCAATTACTCTGCACAGTGGGATGTTTTCTCCGTCTAGATTATCCCATAAAAAATTAAAGAGGTTGTTGTGCAACCTAGAACTCACAGCAGTTTAATACTTACTAATGATGGCTCCAAATGAACACCGAAATCCCTCAGAGCTCTGGCATGGAGTCTCCTCTGGAAGTCCAGATACTCTGGATTCTCTGGGTTATGATACGTGATGATGAAAACGGACTGGAGGAAGAACAAAACGGAGAAAAAGACGGATTAGAAGAGAAACGTTTAGATTTACTTCAAACCAAACGTGGAAAAAGTACCTAAAAACTGTAGTCAAGTAAGAGAAGCACTACTTCAACATAAAATCTACTCAAGTTCTGATCAAATTATCAGTCATTTAATATTTAAAAACTTCATCATCAGATGGACCAAAATGTAAAGTTATGTGGATATTTTTGGTGTTTTAAGGATAAAAATTATAATAATTCATATAAGTAACAAAAAAATTTACAAAATCAGACAAAAGAAAATCAGTTTCTTTAAATAGAAAACGTATAAAACTTTAACAAAAACTGCAAGTGTGTCTGTGTCTGGTGAAGTTTTGATTAAAACATGTTTGTCTTTCATTCAGTGTGAAGAAAATCCAGAAATTTTACTCAAGAGTAGAAATACTTCATAATAAAATTACTCAAGGAAAAGAAACAAGTACAAATACTCCTAAAAGTACATTTTTCAGAAAAGTTACTCAAGTAAATACAACTTAAATATCCAAGATAAGTAAAGAAAATGACCAGAAATGATAAAAATACAAAACTGAAACCATAAATGTTAATAAAAAATGTTTTAAAAATTTATTGAGCTGATTTTAATCTATAATGTGATTAACTGAGTTATTGCTAAAACACTTAATTCTTGCAAAATAAGAAAAATAAAGTGTAGAGTTTACTTTCTGCAAAGTAGCAATAAGAAAGCAAAAAAATACAGCAATAGATTTTATCAAATTTATAGGTAGACCAATAAATAATAATAAATTCAATTTATATCGCACTTTACATTTACAGAAATCTAAAAGTACCAAAACCAATAAAATAATCAATATAAAATAACAGCAGACAAAGATGAAAATCATTAATTGAAAGGAATTTATGAATAGTTGAATGGGTAACCTTCAGTTCACACTTTTATCTATAAAAACAATGTAAAACTTATTTTTTCTGGTTTATAATATTAAACATAAAACACATGAAAGTTTGCTGTTGTTACGTGACAAACAATACGAATCATTAAATACCCGCGGTCTAAAAACTGAACCCTGGGGCGTTTTTAATAAAGTCTGTCAGCATTGCTTTCTACTTAAGAAGCTGGGATCGTTTCTCGTGTCACAACAGTGAATAAAACCTCACCTCAAACTTCCACAAGCAATTACTGCTAAAAAAAACCCTGCGTTGCCACAACAAGCCGCGTCAAAACCCGCCAGCAAATCCATACAGAGAAAGACCTGCTAACTGTTTGACAAACAACATCATAGATACACAGGGAAACTATCTGGAAGCGTCGTTTTACGTTCCTCCACGGTTACGTTTGGGGGTTTTAATGTAATGCCTGATTAACAAGACTTTTCTTGTAGTTCAACTGAATGTTGTTGTAAATATTTTTAGCCAGAGTTGGTAACTGGCACTGATTCTTCAACTGACAGAAAAACATTCGTGCTGCAACCCAGGATCGCATATCTTTCCACTAATTAGAGGTGACTCATTATCCTGCTGGGGCAACCCCAAAGCAACGATACAAATGATAGAAAAAACACATAAAAAATGTAAAATAGCTTCTTTTTTTTTACAGGGAGGATTACAGAAGAACTGTAGGTTGGAGGGATGTGGCAGAAGCCCAGGGCTCACATTCTGGGGCGTCCCAAAAATGTATTTATATATATTGTTTTCTGATTAGCAAATATTGTGCTTTATATCAGACTCTTAGATCCATATCCGGTGAGGTGTATTAATATTTCAGGATTTTTGCTGAATGTTACCAACACTCAAGTATTGGAAAATTATGAAATTATAGTAATTTTTGTTTGTTTGGAAACAACATGTAACTATTGGTCAGGTATTAAAACCTCTTATGCATCAATTAATTCCTCATCATCAGTGATGAAAATACCTCTGCCAACACGCTAACAGCTAACAGCTAAGCTAATGTTGCTGTAATTTTATTTCTAACTTGGCATGCTCAATAAGCTTCAAAAATATAAAGAAATACCAAAAATTAACACGTTTATTCAACTCAATTCAAAAATACTACATTGATCCCAAATGCCAACTAAACAATTAAAAATTGTACATTAGCACCAAAAAATACTGTCAGCTAATGCGCTAACAGTGTAGCTAACTGTTAATTTATTGCATTGTTTAAATTCTATTAAAAAATATGTTATTGATCGCAAATAAAAATTAAATAATGAATAATTAGTGCATTAACGGCAGAATGATTAAAGTAAATAAATACATAATTAGCATTTTCTGCTAACTTTTGAAATGTTTAGCTTCCTCTAATTTAATCTCTCCAGATAAATTTGGTTATTTTGCAAACTTTCAATTGACTAAAGTTCATTTCTGTGTTAAAGTTTTGGTTTTTGACTATTAAGAACTCTTCAAGCAGTTAAACGTTCATATTCATACTCTTATTTTGAAGTAGGTGAAAACAGTTCAGTTTCCTCTCCAAAAAATTATGATTATTTTGTACACAGAATGCATCGAGAAATAAAAGTCAATTAGCACATTAACTGAAGAAATATTTTTATTGAAAATTCAATTATATTAATTTATAATAATGGGCTGATGATGCTGCCATGTTTTTTTTATAATGCAAAATGTAAAACGGATTCAACTTGTTGCCTTATTAAAAGAAAAACTATTTCAAATTTCCAAATTTTTTGGGTCTAAAATTGTTTTGGTTTTGTTGGGCAAATTTTCACCATTCTTGACTTGGGGGCCAGACAAAACCATTTCACAGGCCACAAATGGCCCACTGGCCTCACTTTGAGCATCCCTGATAGAGAAAAGCTGCCCATGAATGTTGTTAATAGTTAGCATGTTAGCTATAGCGCTTTAACATGATGCAACTAGTTTACAGCAATGTGTTTATATTTTCAATATAAAATAAATACATTGCTGCAGATTTCAGTGACTGTTAGTAAAATAAAAATAAAATTCCTCTCCTGATTCTCCAAACTGTTAACTGCTGTCTGCTCCTGCACGTTAGCTAGCAATTAAACACCAGGAAGCCGCCGCCTGACAGAAAGCGCACTAATAGGGCTGCAGCACAATTGAAGCATTGTTTAGCTCAGACAGTAGTTGGCATTGTGAGATTTTAATTGTCTGTTTAGTTCAGTGAACGCTTTGGCTCTGCTGTGACCCAGAAAACTAGTTTTGTACTGACAAAACTGAAGCCCAGTAACATTATATAATCCTCAGTGTCCAGCTGGCCGGACGTTTAGCTGTCTCCAAATCGATATCGTTAACAGATGGTGGGTACCTGCTAGAGAGTTTACCTATTGGAGTAAAAATCACAAACTTTATAAACCAACATAAAGCAGTGCATTGTGGTGAAGTGAAAGGTAAATTTACTGTTTTTAAAGTTATATTAACTCTTACACTAAAATAAAATCTGGACCAAAGGTCTCCTAATTAGTAAGTAGACACTAATGTGTTTCAACACTTTATTTATATGTTGAAACGTAATAAACCCTGGGAAAGCAAAGCCCCGCCCACTTGAAAAAGTTCCACAAAGTGGGCGGAGCCAGTAGGCACAAAGGGGCGTGGCCAAGCAGGGAATGAGTGGAGGAGGTCAAAAGGGGGCGTGGTCAGGATGAAGAAAGTACTCTTACTAGTTTAGCGGCATCGTCTCTGTATTTTGCAACTTTTTTATCGACTAGCGACAAATTTAGCATTTTCTTCATAGACTATCGACAAATCTGGCAACTTTCTTTTTTATCTAAAAAAACCCAGTGATTTAGCTTTTTTTAACTTAACTAAAAAAAAATCTAATGACTTTTTTCATTAACTAGCAGCAAATCTAGCGTTTTTTAAAATTGACTAGCAACAGATCAAACATAGTTGTTTTTCTTAAATAGACTAGCGACAAATCAAGCAACTTTCTTTTATAAAAAACCCACTAGCGACAAATCTAGTAATTCAGTTTTCTTAAAATCAACTTACAAAAATCTAGCAATTAAAAAAAGAAAAAAAAACGACTACCAACAGATCTAGCATTGTTTCTTAAATGGACTAGTGACAAATCTACCGACAAATCTAGAAACTATTTTTTAAAAAGGTGATAAATTTGCGGGTTTTTCTGTGGAGACCCATTATACCCCATTATTTCTATATATGCTATATATAGCAAATAAATCACAGGTGCAAACATGAAAAACTGCTATTGATCAATAATCAATACGTTCGCTATTCCAACTCTTGACCCACCACTAGGGGGCGTGTCTGAGTGAGATGGTTTCATACCCGAACCAGATACAACCAGGCTGTAAAGTTGTAACCAATAGGAAAATTCAACTGCAGTAGCCAATGTTCAACCCAAAGGGGGCAGCACTAAAACAATTTTAGGCAGAATTAAACAAACTTACACAAACATGTCAGTTTATACAAAAACGTAAAGATAGCTCCCTTAAAGACCAATTTGTACCGTTTATCTTAAAAAAAGTAGATTTTAGTTACTATTTAAAGTTTTATACTAAGTCCAATTGCTAAAAACTACAAAAATCTGAGACAAGGTGGTGGCAGCATCATGCTGTGGGAACAGAGAACCTGTTAGAGGCTGAAGAAGACATGAAACTGGGGTGAAGGTTCATCAATCACCCTAAACATACAGCAAAAGATAAAGTTGGGATGGTTTAAGTGGTTTTAGAAAGGCCTAGTCAAAGCTCAGATGAAAATCTAGTTGAAAATATGTGACATGATATAAAAATGTATGCATTTCATCTGACTGAGCTTGACTGATTCTGAAAGAATTGGTTGGAAGCGAGACCAGAGTAAAGGATATAGAAGACAAAGTATGTAGTAATTTTCAAATATTTGTTTGAAAAACATTTAATTTACAAAATGCATTAAAATGTGTTGGTTTATCACCTAAAATCCCAATAAAATCCATTAAAGTTTGTGGTTCTAATGTGACAAAATGGGGAAAAAATTACAACGTAATGGGAGAAATTACTCAACCAGCTGCAAAACTAAATGACCATAAAGTCGTACAGAAGTGACTGAATGTGGATGTGCTAAAACGATCTCGTCTGAACGAATTAAGAGAATTAATAAGACATGCCTGCATGGCATTCAGGGAGATAAATTAGGGGAGCAGCTTCTGCGGCGTCTTATTTCACACGGCACTAATTTGTAGAGCTTCCTGTAAAAACACGTCCAGTCTTTCATTAATGCCACGCAGGAATTCAACTCCCTGAAGCGGAGACAGTGATTGTGACGACGTCTTCAGCCCGGGAGACTTTTTGGCAGCGTCTGCGCCGCTCGTTAAGGAGCGTCTTTAACGCGTCTGTCACGAACAGAGAAGCTTCCAAACTAACGGCAGCGAAAGGAAACATTTCTGTCCTTACCTTGAAGACCTCGACGGCGTCGGCCCAGTCAAAGTTCGCCTTCTGCCACGGCTTGCGGTCGGTCAAGCTCTCGCCGAAGACGTCCAGGTAGAGGATGGCGTAGTTCTGCGGGTCTGGGGTGTCTTCCTGGAACAGCTTCATGATGCTCATGAAGGACTCCAGCGGCCCGCAGATGTAGATAACTGCAGGAGGAAAAGAGAAAATTAGCTGGAAGGAAAACAGAATAATGGACAGTTAGAGAGGATTGTGAACGAATCATCTTTTCTCCACAACTGTCCTGAAGTTAGACTCAAGAATCTGGTATATCTGGAGCAACTGGCACCTGAGTTACAATATTTGTTACAATTTCAGCTGCTGAAAATGTAACAAAATTAGTTTGAGTTAAACAAATAAAACTAATTGAAAAGGCTGTTCCCCTCCTCGCCTGCGGGGGCGCTACACCAAGAACCACTGAAGGAAACAACAGGAAAACCTCTGAGGAAGACACCGAGCGCAACTTTCTACTTCACAAAATGTAAACAAAAAAGGAATCAGATTCTCTTATCTTTGGTAAAATACCACAAACTATTTCTACTGCTAGCACTAGCCTAGCATGTTTGTTTGGGTCCATTTACCCAGAATGCCCTGTGCTGTAACCCACTTCCTGTTTTTAGATCACTCTCAGGTCTGCTTGGTGTTCAGATATGTATTCAAACCGCATCAGAGTTCACTTCAATAAAACTGAGACCGAGGTTTGTAGGCGGACCAGTTTGCAGTTTTGGTCCGATTACACGTTCAAACGAACCAAATGAACCAAATAAATGAACTAGAATTAGATTGAAGTGGACTAAATAGGGCTGGTGTGAATCCATCCTAAGATTATCTTTGATTCCTTGATAATAATTCAAACCAGAAGTTGGCATATAAACACTTTTATCTTTTCATCTGAGGTCAAATCAGACCAAACTTCTCTAGTTTCAGGTCAGAGTCACCAAATCTACATCTGCAAAAGAAACACAGATTTACTCATTTATTTATTAAAGTCTGAAGCAAATCAACCAGACAAGTCAGAAAAAACACAAAGTGAGATTCAGGTTGTAGTGCAGGTGCTGCCCCTTCATAGAAAGTCATCCTGGGTTGAGAGCCACAGAAACAGCATCACAGCCAGAGAGATCTTTGAAACTATAACTAATTAAAACCCAACGTGTATCCCTTTAAAAATGATCTTATCACAGTTACATGGAATAAAAGCTACCATGAAAAGGCAGACGTCCAGCGTCTGCTCCTTTCCTTTGACTGGACCAGTGTTTTTCTTTTCTTTTGGAGCCATTTTCCCTCCAGCAGCAGAATGACAAAAGCTTTCAGGTTCACTTATTGTAATGACATTAGCTCCTGCTTTTCATGAAGAGCTTTGAGAGTCGGCCTGATTTTTAATGGCGTCTGATTCTGATAAAAAGATGAAATAAGAATTTATAAAAAAGGGTCACTGAGATTCACCCAGTTTATGTTTTATGCATTAAGAATCAGAACTGGACTGAAAAATCCTTCAGAATATTAAATATAATAACATGAATATAATGAATGGAAGGAAGGACGGATTCAACCTCTAATAAACTAGAAGTTCTCTTTCTTCATTCTGTCTTAAATTTAATTTCTCAGGAAGTCCATCCATCCATCCATCCATCCATCCATCCATCCATCCATCCATCCATCCTGTCGTTCTCTCAGCAGTGAGGATCAGCCTGCATCGTGTTTCCATCCCGGCGGTGGAAGCTCTCCTCTCCTCCCACACCCTTCTGAGTCACACAGAGAAACCAGCTTTTCCTTCCTGCTCATGTTGGAGCCTCAGCTGCTGCCAGCTGGAAGCCCGACTGCCTGGTTAGCAGACGTTTCCTCATGAGCTGCTGCTGCTGCTCTTAACGCTCAGCTCTTCCAGCGCGGTTCGCCATGCCAGGTGTTCCCGCCGCCGCCGCCTGGACCCGACCCAGAAGCAACACCCAACCCAGAGAAATGTCCTCCCATGTTTCAGTCTCTCACTTTGCGTAAAACATCCAACATCAGTTGCTAATTTTAACTTGTTCACGTTTTTCTTGCTAATTATTCAAACTCTTTTGACGTTTGGCACAACTTGTCAACTTACAGACTCAAACACACGACTGTGAAGAGGAAGATAAATTATTTGATGGGTTTCTATAATACTTACTAATTTTCCTGGACGATAAATTGTGACAGACGTTATCGCGATAAACGATAATATTATTGTTTGAGACCATTTAGAGGTAATGGTAAAATAATACAAAAAGTCATTCTAAAATATCAATTAACTTTAAATTCTAATGAACATTTAACACTGGAATTGGGAGACATTTTAAACATTTAAACAAAACAACAAATAAATGAATATTTAAGTCTCTGAATACAAAATGGTCCTTCAAAAAAAAAAAAAAACAGGCTCGTTGAAACCAAAACACCAAACTGAAGACTTTTACCATCCAGTTTTTGGTAGTAAAACAGAAAAGAGAAAAATGACAAATCACACAAATGGAAAGTACTGAACCCGTTTCTGGCAGGTCCATATAAAACCACTAAATAAAATCCAGCCCAGTCAGTTTCCACAAACAAATTTAGTTTTTATAGAAGAAAAATCTCACTTAAAGTCAGTAAAATTCAAAAAGAAAACAGAAAACATGTTGAAGAAAGTTCAGGTCAGATTTCCCGGGACATCCAGGGTTATCAACCATCTAAAATCTATGAATACTTGAGTGGGGCTGAAACGATTAATCAAATTAATTATGATTAATCGATTATTGAAATAATATTCAACTAATTTAATTTAGTATACATACTCAAAAAAGGTATTTTGTGGAACAAAAAACATATCCAGAGCAGTAAATATGCCAAAACTGTACAAGAAATATGTACATTTTGAATTCTTTAAAGCTCGACCGTTACGTCACTGCGAGAATTAAAATATGGCGGATTCCCAAAAGTGGGTAGTCAGAAGTTCATGACCTTATTTAGTAGTTCAGGAGCAAATACTGTGATATAACAGCTAAATAGTGAACATAGTAAAAAGTAGCCATCCAAGAAATGACTCCAATAAGAGCAAAAAAAGATGGACAAAATTACAAAGTTAAGTGGAAGTTTTGGTATTTGAAGGACCAAAATGACAATAATTCATCTAAGTTACAAAAAATAACAAAATCAGGCAAAATATATTTTTTTTCAAAATAAATTTTTTCAATAAAAAATCTTATAAACTTTAACAAAACCTGCAGGTGTGAGTCTGTCTGCTGAATTTTTGGTTAAAACATGTTTGCTTTTCATTCAGTGGGTAGAAAATCCAGAAAATTTACTCAAGTAAGAGTAGAAATACTTCATAATAAAATTACTCAAGTGAAAGTAAAAAGTACAGCATACTAAAAGTATATAAAAGTAAATGTAATTGAGTAAAAGTAACTAGTTAATGTCCAACTCTGATCAGGAGAAACTAAATTCATGTATTTGTTGGGACTCTGACTATCCAACAAAATGTATTTAAGAGCTAAAAACTGGATTTTGCCAAATTAAAGTCCAAATGAGAATCTAGTAAACATTTAACCTCCAAAGACTTGCTCATGTATTTGCAATAAAAGTTGCTATTGGGAATTATGGATTCACAGAAGGCTGAATATGTTGACTCATCACATAAAATCCCAATAAAATCAAGTTTATTTAACAACTTCTGGGACTGTCGTTCTCCTCACTAGTTCTAAGAACTGTAAAGTTTTGGTTCCCAGCATCGCATTTCCAAGAAATACAAAATCATTAAATGGGAGTCTGAGTCCCACCTTCCTACTGGGTTACTATCAAGATGGATCCCAGAAAAAAACCCTGTTCCACTGAAAACGTCCTTCATTTTCTGAGAAATGCCTACAGTCCTTCCATTAAGATTTGTGAAACTTACTGTATTTATAAGGCCTCAGCGTCCGAAATGGACTTTAATCATGCAGAACGATTCCCAGAATCAGCAGGAAGTTATCAGTACCAAGTACTGTTTTTCTTTCACTGCTTGTCCGTTGGTTGGCTTTGAGTTTCTTCTGCTAATTAAACATTAGCAGAAAAAGTTTAACTGCCTGTAGACACATTTTGAACACAAACTCTAAAATTTCCCTTTTAAACTTTCACATTTTCACTGATGCTGCTCTCTCAAACATTTTCACTGACCTTGAAAACATCTGGAGGTATTTAGATTTTGTCTGAATCAAGCGATGTAAATTGAATAACAGTTTATTTTTATAATGATAAACACGCTGATGTTTGTTTCTATTAATACCGCATTATGTAATACTTCATTGATCATGTCAGAGGCAAATAAGTGTCCCAGATCTGTGGAGTCGGGTTACGTCATGTAACAAAATGCAGAGTTGACAGGAAGCTGCTGATGGGAAGAATTTCATGGAGAGCAGCAAGAAGAGAGAGAAAACATTTAGTCAGTAAATGTCAACCAAACCTGAATTATTCTGGATATTTACAAAGAATGTTGCAATACCGATGTTTCTCCAGTAGGTGGGGACTTTGCCGACAAAAAAAGGAGTACATTTCTGCCGAAAAACTCAGAAATTTTCCAGAAAAATTTTGAAAATGTGACTTTTGAAACAGAGAAGTTTTCAGGTTTTTGCAAGTCTTTTGGAAATATTGTAGTTAAGGTAAAACTGTACTTAAGTTATTCTCCTGTTTAAATGCTAATCCTCCAGCATGCATCGTCCCTGAGGGAGCTCTGACATTCCTACTGAGACTAATACGCTTCCTTGAAGAGGTTAGGATTGCTCTATGGCCTATACAAAACCTGTTCATTGCATTTTTTTAACAATATTATTTTTAGACAATGAGATTTTAGCTGTTTTACGGCATCTTGTCATCTTAAATCCAAATCGTCTGCTACTCTCCACGCCACCAACTTAATGTCTACATTCACACGTAAAAATGGCTGCAAACAGATGCGCAATTATATAACCATACATGTTTGAAAAGCAGAAGGGGAGCCTCCAGCACAACCAACAAGGATAGTTTCTAGATGGTAAGTCAACAACAAAACACTTGTCTTTTCCAGCAGCCATTGCACAGAGCATACAGCAGAAAAACCAGCTGACCAAACATGTTGGAGCAAACTCTGATCCGCCTACAAACCTCGGTCTCGGTTTGATTGAAGTTAACTCTGGTGCGGTTTGAATGCACATGTGAAGGCAAAACGCTCAAAAAGTGAAGTGGACTACAATGCAGGGCATTCTGGGTAAACACAACCAAAGCTGGTCCAGCGCTGGCAGGAGAAATGCGTTGTGGTCTTTTACCAAAGACAAAAGAGAAATCCTATAACCGCTAAAATCTTTTGAAGTCAGAGTCTTCTTCAGAGGTTTTCATGTCGTTTCCTTCTGTGATTCTTGGTGCAGCGCCCCCACAGGCAGGGAGAGGACCAGCTTTTCTAATTATTTTGGTTCTTTTGAGTGTGTGAAGTGTGAAACAGAACCACAGCAGATGAAAATGTAATAAATGCAGCAGTTTTTTCCGCCAATCGATCCGAGCCAGACTGTCAGGTGTGAAAACTCCCTGAATGACAGATGAACGTTTCAGCCTCATTCAAAGCTTCCGGTTTGAAGCTCAGAGAAAACCCTGAGTGTAAATAAAAGCAACCAGCGAAGCGGCTCTGCCTCGTGGCGCCGTTCGGCTCCTACTGAGGGAAACGACCCCATCATGATCATGACTATCATCACTGTTACTGCTCCAAGTTTCCATTCAGCCTTGATTTGCTAAACCTGCTATTTGAGTTTACCTCAGAATGAATTAACACCCATTTGTTCCTGTTGTAACGTCTGTTTATTTACATAGAGCTCATCATCAGTTCTTGGTCAGACTGAGACACTAAACAGACTCTGTTCACAGATAATCACCATCCAGATTAGCAGGAATCAAGTCAGACGCTGACTTATGTTCCAAGGATTACTGCAGATTTTCTGTCATGTTTTTCCTTCCATACGAGGCAAATTACCTCCAACATTTACCGTCTAATCTGAGGAGGTTTCTCTGTGAGAACATGAGAAACACCCGATTTACAAACTGGATGTGTGAAAACAGCGTTATGCAGGATTTCAGTGATTATAATGAGGTGAACCTGAGCTGTGACTCTTTGATTCCCACTGTGAGCTGAAAACCATTAATGCACAGAACAAACTGGACAGAAAGGGAGGAATCTGCAGCCTGCTGTGGTTTTTCCTTCTCTTAGCAGAGATTCTGCAGCTCGCTTTACGTTTACAGACTGAGAAGAATCAAAATGAGAGCGTTGAGATTAGTTTTACAGGTGCTCCTTTCAAAAAATACATTCTATTTTCACTCTTTTCTTTGGCTCAGTGTATATCACCAATATATAATATCAATGTGGGCAAAGGAGAGTTGAAATTTAAATTATTTTGTTTACTAATATCCAGTTTTTTAAAATCCAGATATTGAATTTGCTGACTTAATTGTATAAAATTTTAATAATAATAATAATGAAACTAATTAATTTAATTTATTTAACCATTATATATGTAAAAAAAAAAAATGTAAATTTTAATAAACATCAGTTTCTGTAAAAAAAAATATTTTTGTGGTGCAAATCTATTAAATATAATGTTACTTATAAATTAAATAGTTCAATCACTTTATGTTTGAGTAGAGAAATTGAGTATTATTATCATTAACCTTGGAGCACAAAGAGAAAAACATAAGAACGAATAAATTAACTGATACGGAAAGACATTTAAAGCAATACCAATGAAATGAATATGGAAAACCCTGTTGAGCAATAATAAAATAACACAAAAACTCAAACACCCATAAATCCTAACACTGTGCAGACGGCAAGCAATAGAAAAGTCAGTGATCATTTAATAACCAGATTTTGTTGTTTGATTTCTTGTGCTGCCCCCAGACTGAAGAGCGCCCTGAGTAGAGAGCCATTTTGTCCATTTCATTAACCACGAGTCCCTTTGTTTCAATCCTGCTCTCAATACTTTATTTGCCTTTTTAAAGAGGGAAACAAACGCAATATGAGGAGAGTCTTTTCCTCCCTTTTCTTGTGCAGTAACCCCGACCTCCTGCAGGATATTTCTGGTGTAAAGACTGAGCCGAGTGGCGAGGCGGGACAAGCCCTGACAAAACCATTAGCTCACATGACCTCCTGCCCCCTAATTCCCGAACGAGGGAAGTCAGAATTGCCTTTTGATTACATCCGCGTTGTTCAACCAACAGATAAAGACTCCCAGGAATTACTTTACCGAAATACGGCAGTATTTACTATTTGGGAGCACATTCTGCCCTGAAGTGAGCAGTGATTCCCTCCAGATGTTTTCTGAATCATGAGATTCAAATGTCCACAAGACCTCTATGAACTATCACTGCCTACAAGGACCAGACAAAATATAAAAAACATTATAAAACAACACAAAAAAAGCGATGAACTCCTAATATAAACGGCTGATTGAGCAAACATTCCCCTTAACGAACTAAATCCAAACTGGATGTAATCAGTCCAAACAGATCGTCTGTGGCCGGCTTTCCAAAAACAGCCGCAGCCCGAGTGTTTTCTGAGCTGTCAGCAGCACATCTTCGCTCCTTGAGCTTTCCAAGACAAATCATCGCAGCAAAAACATAAATATTCCTGAAACGGTTGCTCTTACGTTTCTGTTGGGAAATACACAAACAAACTGAGCTAAAATAAGACATGAATCCTTTTAAATTCACTCCACTATGATTGAAAACATGACTAATTGTGATTAATTGATGATTAATCATGACTAACCATGATTAATCACAATGAATTGCGATTAATCAATGATTGAAATAATCGTCAACTCATTTAGTTATCGATTAATCGCTAACTGGATATTGAATTTGAACTTGTTTTGCAGATACAAGTCTTGAGCAATCACTAACTCAGGGCTGAAACGATTAATCAGATTAATTGTGATTAATTGATTATTCAAATAATCATCAATTAATTTAGTAAACAATTAATCATTAACTGGAATATTCCAACTCTAACAGGCCCATTTGGTGGAAAAAAACAAACAAACAAACATGTTCACAAAAATAATTAAGTCAAAACCACAAAAATATTTACATTTTGCATTTGTCTGTAAATATGTTTTATCCAAAACTCCTCAGGTGGTTTAATTGAAGCTTCACCCGGTTCAGATTCACTAAAGGAATGCTTTCTTGTTGTATTTTAGGCAATAAAATGTTTATTTTCTTATTTAGAAAAATAACTGAATTATTTCTTTATTTGCATATTTTAATTGTATAAAAATATTGCTTTTGTTTCAACAAATGGCCTTCTTTGATTCTGTATACTTTAATTAATGATTAATTGTTTACTAAATTAGCTGACGATTATTTTGATAATCAATTAATCATAATTAATCTGATTAATCATTTCAGCCCTAGTATTTTTAGTGTTTTGTCCATCCTTCTTTTCAGAATAGATCAAACTCAGTCACATTGAGTGGAGAGCAGCTGGGAACACAACTTTTGAAGTCTTCTCAACTAGATTTGAGTCTGGACTTTAACTAGGCCACACTAGGACACCTGGATTTCTTAGCATTGAATGGTTGTTATAGAGACTTGAAACTCCTTGTAGTGGTGAACTTTGGAGAAAATGTTTTTGCTACTCCAGTCAATGATTAATTGATTACTAAATTAACTGATGATTATTTTTGATAATCAATTAATCACGATTAATCATTCCAGCCCCACTTTGTGGTAGTCTATCATATGAAATATCAATAAAAGAACCCATAGTTTGCCGTTGGAACAACACCAGCTGTAAATAAGTTGAAGGGATTTTGTTTTGTTTTCCAGATTGATTAAATATCAGTAAATCTGCTCACGGTCTCTGTGTTCTTTGTTCGAATGTGAACAGCATGCAGCTTGTTTTTGGCTGTCAGGGAACAGATTTAATGACAACTTCTCATTCCCATGTGGCGGTCCTCCACAGGCGCTAAACCCGCAGCAGCAGCAGCACAGCCTGAAGACATTCCTGAGTAATAACCCTGGAAAAAACAGGACCGAGTTCTGACCGCCTGGAAAAACCTGATTCTGACCTGGAGAGTTAAAGACGAATTAATTTATATCAGCATTTAGGAAACGGGCCAGAAATGAAAGAACTAGAGGATAATTAACTATCTGCTTTGAACTAAAGGAGAAGTTAGAGTGGATGGATGGATGGATGGATGGATGGATGGATGGATGGATGGATGGATGGATGGATGGATGGATGGATGGATGGAT
>CAEFZY010008234.1:0-11677 GCA_903066815.1 Brachyrhaphis roseni | reverse complement strand
TATATATATATATATATATATATATACACATTTATCTGAAAAGGGGGCCATAGTTGCAAAGAAATATCATTAATTAGTATATTTCCTCCGATCATTTTTACTTTGACTCTCATCTGAGTCTAAGCAATAAGATTTTGGTTATCTGTGCTCCTAGCTCGCGGTCGAACAGCAGCGGTTCCTCGGACAGGACGGTGTCAGGAAGTGGACCGGGCTCTGATCCAGCGGCTACAGGAGCGATGTGAGCAGCAGGCCCTGCAGCTGCAGACTCTCCAGGTCCAGCTGAAGAAGGCCTCTCTGTGCCTGGATGTTTTCAGCATCACCACTCTGCACTTTTGTGATAAGGTAGGCTCTGCAGAAATAAATACGCCTTTAGAGCTAAGATTAGATTCTGTCAGTTCTATGTGGAAAAAAAAAAAAAGGTTGCATGTAGGGTCAGTTAGCTGTGATGTCTAAGATGTAGGAGCTTTAGATAAGTAAACTGGATTTTAGAGAAGAATTTTAAGAATTTGGTTGAATTAGCTTTCTTGTGTTAAAGGAAGCTATGGTTGAAGCAAACGAGATTACACACAATTACTTCATAAGGACAATGCACAAATTTTATTGTGCAAACAGTATCATCATTGAACTTGCTTCCATTTAGATTCCCATTTAGCTGCATGGTTTTAAACTATCTATGACTAATAGTGTCTAACAGAGCCAACTGAGAGAATCTCACTGTGAGCTTCAATGCAACTACAAAACATCCAGCATCCCTTTGTTCAAAAGACACCTGTAGCATCCAGCTGCTACTGTCAAAGGAAGTTCCTTTGATTTCTTTAAAGCTTTTTTCACATTAAGCGTGAGTCTGCAGGATCAGGCCTCGTCAAAACTACTTTGAGGACTTCCCAAGGTTTTTTATTTATTTAAAATAGGAAAAAGATGATTAGTTTTTGCCATATGGCACTCTATATATTAATTTTTACCTCCTAAACTTTATGACATTTGATATGATGTCACAAACCTTTGGTGTATTTTAGATTTTTATGACAGGTCATCTGTATGCCTAAAGAAGCCGCTTTAGGCCCTTGTCCCTAGTGGGGTCGGGAGGTGCTGGTGCCTGTCTCCAGCTAACGTTCCGGGCGAGAGGCGGGGTACACCCTGGACAGGTCTCCAGTCTGTCGCAGGGCAACACAGAAACAGACAGGACAAACAACCATGCACACACACTCACATCTAGGGAGAATTTAGAGAGACCAATTAGCAGATTTGTGCTTCTATTATTGAATTCATAATTAGACATGCTAAGTAGGTAAGGACAACCTACTAAAATCCAGATGTATTTGAAGCTAGAGGAATTGACTTAGAGAGCCTAATACAAGTACGTGCCACACTTTTCAGTTATGCAGTTGTAAACAAATTTGAAAATGATTGATCACTTTTCTTCCACCTCAGTTTCATATTTCACATAAAAGTCCCATTAAAATACACTTGTAACATATATATGTATAAGTGTGTGAATGATATGTGACACTAGGTGAAAAAGTTAAGGAAGCAGAAGAACTTTTGCAAGTATTTCTGTGCACTAAGATGTTTCCACTGTGTGATTTGTTGTAGATTTTCTTTTGTGCTTTGTTGACTCTAGGCTGCTTTGCAAATACATTAGTTAAAAATCTTCAAGATATGTAAGAAAGTAAAAAAGATTCCCAAATTAAAGTTCTATACCAAAGTTTGTTTTTATGCTGATCTAGTAGTAGAGCACGCATTCATTCTCAGAGAAGCCTAGACTGAAATTTGGACTGTGAAACACTTTGGGTGTTCCCTAAAAAAACTAAAGAAAATAAAAAAGTTATTTCAATTAATTTACTTAGTATATTTATGCAAATGCTGATAATGGTTCTATGTGTGCTGCTTTTTAACTATTGTCTTGTCCTTTTATCACTTCCTCTGATTTTATTTTATTTGTCCTACTATGAGGCCAACCCATTATGAGTAGATTAGCTCATTCTGGATTGAATCAAAAAGTATTAAATGTTTTAAACTGTGCTTGGACTGAACTATTTAAGCAGTTTTTGTCAGATGTATGTTGTTGTGTAATTCTGTAGCTTCTTTAGGACAAAAAAAATAAATAAATAATAAGCCAATATTCCCCCTATTCTGAAAATCTGTGCATTTATCGATCAGGTTACTCCCCTGTTTCTTCGTCTGCCTTCAGAGATTCAAAGATGCTGTGTGCGTGTGTCTATGTGTGTTGCTCTCTGTCAAGCTTATGACTGTGGTATGAGGCGTGTTGGTGGGGGTGGAGGGGAGCACAGCCAGAGCTGGGTTGGGTCTGGCTCTCTTTGTTCCAGCAGGGAGAAATGATGCTCACAACCAAGAAGCGAGGTGAGCTTTTGGTCTTTCCCTTCTCTCCTCTCTTCTTCTCCCTCTCCTCCGCCTGCCTCATCCCTCCCCTCTGCTTTGACATTCTTTCTGCATCTTTCTTTTCACTTCCCGTCTGTCCCTGCTGCCTCCCCATCAGGCTAAGGGATGCTGCCGTTTGCTAGCCTAATATGGGCCATTGCTGCTGCAGGCTTCATTTTCTCCCTCTCTGCTGTCTGGACCAAACGGTAAAGACAGTGTCTTCTGCAGGCAGTGAGCTTGTTTTTGTCCTGCACCGAGGATTCCTTGATACATTTGTAGCTGTGCTTGTGTGTGTTTGGTGCTGTGGGAGTCTGAATGCGTGCGTCTATATGATCATCATGTTCACTTGTTTCCTAGCGACAGAGCCGGCAGAGAGCACGGAGCTGGGGATGATTGTGCTGAGTCAAAGCTGCCTGAGTTTCCAGGAAGACGGCATGGAATAATTTTGCAGCTGTGCTTCATTCTGATATAATAATTTCAGTGTTTGCGTGCGGGGGTGTGTGTGTGTGTGTGTGTGTGTGTGTGCGCATTTATTGATCAGGTTCCTGTGTGCTGTGTCAATGTCTCTCCTCTCCTCCTAACATGTGAATATGCTTTGATCTAAACTCCTCCATTGTAAACTTGCTTTTCTGTCAAAATGTGGAACTTCATCCAACTTACCACACAACTGATTGCATGTTTTTTAGGGGAATTATTATCAAGACAGCCAGATACAAATCTACTCGACATTTTTCAAATATTTATGTGCAATAGGATCTGAAAACCATGTATCATTTTCCTTCAATTCAGTAATTCTGCATTACATTGTTTTAGTCAAATACAAAATCCTGAAAACCCAAATTAACAGTTGTTATACTGTGAAAAAAAATTCAAAAGTTCAAGGAATATAATTACTGTTGCAAAGCACAGGAGTTTTTAAATGACTTCTGGATGAACGTTTCAACTTTAACAAAAGTTGAAGCTTTTGTTAAAGTTTCAACTTTAACAAGCAAGATTTTTTGCAGCCTCTTGTGTTCTCCCTGGCCTTTAAATTGTTACCAGACAAAAAACCCCACCAAATAAGCAGCTACACCACTGAAACTAAAGCTGCACTTAAACTGGAATAAATGACTGCTTCAAGTTATTTAACTCGATTTAGTGTTTTTCAGAAACTTATTCTCCTTTTTTACTCTGTGTAGTAGTACACTAAGCGTATTTAGTCAGACATATGTAAAAATTTATTTATTCAAAAATGTAACCTTTTTCCCCCTAAAAAATTACACAAAAATGTATTGGTATTCTATTTCACTAAAGGAATAGCTTGTTATCGCCCTTTATTCTGGATTTCTTTTGATACTACAAAATGAAATAATCATGAAAAGTCTGAATCAACAATTTTATTGCATACATAAATACTCAGTAGTTGCATTTCTAAATTAGATTAATTTAGAAATGCAAATTTCTAAATGGGCAGGAAATAAAAAGGGAAAAAACACAAAGAACTGATAAGCAGAAACCTGGAGGATAGGTGGGGCTTCTGTGTATAAAATGATGCTGAACATGTTTCATCCCTCTTGAGATCATTACAGTCTCTTTGTGACAATTTTCTGCTGCATAGAAAACCTCTTAGATGGTGACATCATTTCTACTGGGACATACTGTTGACTGTTTCATACATTTTTCAAAAGCTTCACTTTGTTCCCCTCTGAGTCTTTCTCTCTTCAGGATTGTTGAGTTATTTTTGGATTAGAGATTTTTCAGCAGATATTAATTATGATCAGATATCTTGTTGCTGTCTTTTATCTCTCTCTCTTAAAAAAGCTTATTGGTTCATTCATAATTTGGGTCATTCAACACCTACAAGTGTGTGCCGTACAAATGTGTTGCAAGATGTTAACCTCTACAAAAACCTAATTGCCCCATATCGGCGCATCTTGGGTTTGTTTACCTAGTTGAAAAAAGCTTAATGCTGGACCTCTCAGAAAATGCTTACAGTTGTAGATAGCTTGAAATTTTTAAGACATTTGCAATATCTGTAACAATAGGATTGATAAAAAGGTAGAAGTTTATTACTGGAAGTTTGTTCATCATCAGATAATTACATTATCTCTATGTTATTACTGACAGGAGGCACATCAGTGTAATAGCACCGATGAAATATATCTCTGCTACCAATTACAAGATATTTTTAGCAATAATTTAAAGTAAATCAGGTTTTAATCATCTTTTTCTTTTTTTCAAATCTGTTGTTCTTGTTAGATCTGGAACAGGAACTTTTAACATCACTTTTTCCTGTTAGTCTCTCAATAAATTTCAGTTTTAAATAGTTAAAACTCTGACAGGCAGAGCCCCCTGAGGATCCAAGTTTGTCTTCCAGCCAATGTCTTGACCATTATCTATTGTGCTGAACATGATGGAAATAAAATTCTTTCATTTTGCAGTTTGCCTTATAAAATACTCACATCAGTTTGTCTCCTTTAAATGTGTCATGTTTTGTTCTTTTCCAGAATGAGAGCGCCATTGTAAAAGAGAGGGAGCTGTCCCTGGAGCTCGGCAGAATCAGGGATGAAGTGGGTAAGTGGGAAACCTCAGGGAGTCGGACTCCCAACATGTACTTGATTGATGACATCCTCAGAGAAAAGAGGAGGTGGAAACCTGAACTTACAACATTTAAGCACTTTTCAATTACACAACTGCTTAAAATGGGTTAAAAAAAAAACATGCTAACCAGAATGGTTTATTTAAAATCAACTATTTATGAGACAAGGCATAGTACTACATCTATTATTTTGAACTTTTGCTGAGTAGCCGATTACCAACATTTGAATCTGGTGAAGTCAGTTTCGCCTCTGTATGTTTTCCAGCTGTTAGTGTCGCACACTGGGAGCAGCTGCAGCAGGAGAAGGAGGATCAGGAGCAGCGTTTTGAGGCTGAGCTGCAGGGGCTGCGGGCTCAGCAGCGGAGTGAGCTGGGAGCGCTGGAGGAGAGGCTGAAGGCTCGGCACGCAGCGGAGACCGAGAGCCTGCAGGCCCATCAGCGAGCTGAGCGGGAGGAGCTACAGTTCAGACACCAGGAGCGGGTGCAGCATGCAGAAACAGACTCTAATGTCTTAACTTGCTCAGGATTTTAATGATTTGGCATGAAAACTTAAAATGAAGAACTTTTTGTTGAAAACAAAACTGAAAAATGTTTTAACATTTTCGTTGTAGCTTGAGGAGATGACAGAGAATCATGAGGCATCCTTGACTGAGATGGAGACAGCCCATAATGACACTTTGGACACTTTGCAGGAGGAGCATGCAAGGACAGTAAAGAGTAAGAAGCACTTTTAAAAACTTCTCCTGTGTGCATATTCTTCAGTTTGAGACAATAATATGTTATGTCTTTTAACAGATCTGAAAATGGCTCATGAACAACAGAAAAAGTCTCTAGAGGAAGAGTTTGAGAAAATCAGACTTTCCCTCCAGGTATGTGCTTTTTATTTGAAGGTAAAATTTACCACCAGAAAAAACAAATCCCTTGCAGATTTGTGTGCGTTTGATTTCCAGGATCAGGTGGACATGCTCACGTTTCAGAACCGCAGCCTGAGAGATCGAGCAAAACGCTTTGAAGAAGCTCTTCGTAAGAGCACAGATGAGCAGATAGTTGTAAGTTTTCATGAGGCAGAACACTATAACACACTGACAGCTCTGAAAATACCTGCAGAACGAACAGCGCTTCTCTTTCAGGACGCTTTGGCTCCATATAAGCATATTGAGGAGGACCTGAAGAGCCTTAAAGAAGTTCTGGAGATGAAGAATCAACAAATTCATCAACAGGAGCTGAAGATTTCCGAACTGGAGAAAATAGTATGCTTCAACTTTTATTCAGGACAAGTTGTAAAGTAACAGCAATGACTTTTGAGTGTCTTATTCATAATTTTTTTTTGTAATATTAAATTGAACATAAAGATATATTTGAATTTGATTAAAATGCTATGCAGTTCTATCCTTGGAAGAACAGTCAAATAGTAATGGTCTAAATGAAGTGATTATTACATTTGTTACATTTTTGACTGTAAAATCAAACGGCTTTACCATCTATATCATTCAATGGATTCTAATGCTTTAACTGATTTAAAGACTTTAATGTTTTGCGCTGTTTTCTCCTGTGTTTTTGAGCAGGCTGAAAAGAATGTGCACTTAGAGGAGAGACTGCAAGTGTTGCAGCAGCAGAACGAAGACCTGAGAGAGCAGATAGGCAAGAATCAAGCTGTGTCCAGGTCTGTTTGTATGTGCATTTAAATTATACATAGGTAATAAGGTTGAGTTCAACATTCACAGTGCATTGCAAAAGTTTATTTCACCTTTTATCACATTACAACCGTAAAGTTAAAAACAGAAAAGTCTGAAACTAGTTCATGGAGTCAGTTCTTGCTATAGTTACTGCTGCAATTTCTTTGGAATATGTCTCTATCACTTTTCCTTCTAAAACCAAATTTCTGCAGGTTTTTCAGTACAAAATGGCTCTTCTTAAGTTGGAGGGTGAATATCAGTTTTTAGGTCTTGCTACAACTTCAGGACTTTGACTGGGCCCTTCCAGCACATGAAAATAGTTTGATTGAAATCATTCCATTGCTGCATGTTTCGGGTCATTGTCCAGCTGGAAGGTGAACCTCAATGCCATTCTCAAGTCCTTTGTAGTCTGTAGCTTTTTTTTATAACAGCTTTTTTCTGCTTTTTTAAATCTGCAGAAAAAAATCCACCAATCCACCATCATGTTTTACATTGGGGGTGTTGTATTGTGGATGATGCGTGTGTGTATGTGTGTTAGCTTTCTGACAAACACACTGTTTGCATATAGACCAAAAAGCTTCATCTGTGTTTATTGTGTCCCTTATTTGGGTTGACACTGACTAAATGAGACTTTTTTTGTCTCTTTTTTTCTCCCACCAGTGCTGAGAATCTCTGCAGCTCCTCCAGAGATTATCTTAAAAAGTAGCAAAATAAACGAGTGTGAATTTTATAGACATTTTACTGTCACTTCAGTAATGGATGTCACATAAAATCTCAATAAAACACACTTTTGTGGTTGTAGCATCACAACAATGTTAAAAGTTTAAGGGGCATGAACACTGTAGCTATTGAAATGACTTACATTTTTTTTTCTTATGTTCTTTTGTCCTTTTTCTACTTCAGGCAACTCTCTGTAGAGAACGCCAACCTGCAGGTGCACGTGGAGATGGAGAGCAAAGAGAAGAAGCGTCTGAGTCGCACCAACGAAGAGCTGCTGTGGCGTCTGCAGACAGGCGAGTTGAGTCCACACATGACCCCCAGCTCCTCCCCCATCCACCACCCAGCCTCTGGACCGGGCTCCCCCGCCCGCCCCCACTCCTACCACCAGTGACTGTTTGTACCAAACATCTTATTTTATCAGTGTTTTGTTTAACTCTGAAAAAATTTTCCTCTGTTTTAAAGGAATATTATACAATCAGTGGACAAAGAGACAGTAATATGTTCTGTTTGTTTGGGGAGAATCTCTTCTCATTTGATGCATTTCCAAAACACGTTTTTTTTTTTTTTTTTTTTTTTTCTTTTTCTTTGACCTCATGAATTGTACGGATGATTCCACAAAGAGTAAAACCTTAGCATGTTTCTCCAGCAGGTGAAAGTTCAGAGAGCATCGCAGTGCCTCATTTACATGTTTTCGCCTCCATCTACATTTTCATCTTCTCCTCCAGCTCTCAGGATGATGGATAAATAAGACATAATGAACTCAAAAAACATGAAGCGCCTTCTGTCATCCATTCCCTCCCACCAGCAAGGTCCACCTGGGGCTTGGCAGTATTATCAGAAAAAGCCAACTTCAGCTCTCAACATTTTCATGTAGAAACATTTCATTTATCATGAGTGTATGATTTATACCAAGCCATCTAAACGCAAACCATTTGTAACTCCACTTTACTGCCAATACAGTGTATGTATATTATGAGTTACTAAATGTGTAGACTGTAGATGTATGACTATCTTTGCAGCATGGGTTGTCTTCCGATTAGAACAGATTTTCAGATTATTTCATGTATGTATGATGATGATAAGAATTAAAAAGAAGCACTGCAACATATTTTGGAGAAGAAAGGACCCTCACCCTCAGTTGAATTAAAGAAAAGGTAGTCAACTCACACAAAATAAAACCACCAAAGATGAAGTTCTTAAACTATAACCCACTGCGTCGGTTACATGCTTGGAACTCAGTGCAGAACACTCATGCTTCAGACAAAGCCCCTTGAGTTTTTTACGTTTTGGGATCTTTCAAACACAAACTTGAATGTTTTTATTTGGATTTCATGAGCTGAAAGCTGAAAAGTATGCCATACATATGCAAGCTAAAAAAGCATGCATTCCAACATATGATTATTCCTTCATCTAAACCATTCCAATGTAAATCTGGCAATGTGTTTAGAGGTGCTGTCCTGCTGGAACCTTTTCACATTCCGGCAGGTTCATCTTTAATTTAGCACCATTCACTTTCACATCAATTCTGATAAGCTTGATGCTGCTACCACTGTGTTTCCACAGTGGCAATGGTGTTTTTTCTTTATTCAACCTTTATTTAACCATGATAAAACTTCTTGAGATCTCAAGAAAATTTTACGTTAATACCCAATTGCCTGTATTTAGATGGGATTAAATCACATATACATAGCATTACTAACTTCAGAAGACTTTTTTTTTTTTTTTGCGAACTACCAATTTCCTTTCATTTTACAATTATGCACTACTTTCCATTGGTTTATCGTGTAAAGTCCTAATAAGAAACACTTAAGTTTGTGGTTTCAACGTGACAAATAGTTGAAAAGCTTAAGGGGTATGAATCCTTTTGCAGCAGTAACAGTTTGCTTTATCTTTTCTGTGCGCTGCTCAGTGTTCTTCATATTTCCATATGTACAGTTTGAACAGTTAAACCAATTATACAGTCTCTCCACCATATCTGCAGGTTGTGTTCCTGTTTTGCAACATTTCCTGAGTCACTTAGAAGCAAGAAATGAAAGTCTGATGCAATCTTACCTCATTTTTCATTGTTTTGATTAAGCTCAGGATTTGAGAAAAGGCATAAGTCATCAAAGGGAAGCAACTGCCATGGTTTTTATTTTATTGAAATGTCATTTATTTTATTCGTTCATGTTTACGGCAACCAGCCGTCAGAAGTCTGTCTTGCTAAACATTTCTCTTACACAGGCATTTAGATGTTAGCAGTAGGTAGAAATTTTCCAAAAAGGTCTTTGAAAAAAATCACTACATAAAGTTGCAGTGAGTAACTTTTAGAAACAATATGTTTTTTACATGTTTATTAAAACATGAGACAGGCAATCTGTGAAAAATTTAGCTCCTCTGCCTTCTCCCTGCGGTCCTACTGCCATTTGCAGAAATACTCCGCTCAGTCAGAAACAACCAATCAGAACCAGGAGGAGGGTCTTACCACTGTCAATCACTCTTGTGTAAATGCGGCTCACATCTCCCCTTGATCTCAGCTAGTTTATCACACTGGAGCCTGCCATGAAAGCTAATGCTAGTTAACATGGACACTAATGACAACAGATGAAAGATTTTTCTGTAACAATAAGTTATTTCCCATTGAGCAGTTCATACACTAGCATGATTGACAGAATTAAGACCCTCATCCTGGCTCTGATTGGTTGTTTCTGACTGGAAGCGATGCATTACTGCAGACGGCTGCAGGACCACAGAGAGGAAATGGAGGAGCTCAATTATTTCCCAGATTATCTGTCTCATGTTATACTGTCATGACATGGTGACAATTTTAACAATTATGCAAAAAAAAAAAAAAGATTATAAAAGCTCCCTACTGCAGCTTTAAGCATTACAGTATTTCATTGATACATTTCATCTATTGTAAAGTGTGTAAACATGTTTAAAGCAGGTATTTGGCTGTGGCTGCGTTTATTGGTAGATAAGATAATTACGTTTATTGGGAAGAGGATTTGCTGTATTCCGACAGTGGAAGTTGCCTTTCTCTACATCAGGTACTCCGATTGCACTGATTGCCTCTGTGTCCTGTGGACACCGTCTTGTACACATTTACTGAATGAATAAGAGTAAAAGCTTTTGTTTACAGTTTCCATGCAATATCAGAGAGAGGTCGCTGCATCACGTGGATGTTGTTACTTCTGTGGATTGTTGTTAAAAATGATTGTAATCAGATACTCCAGAGAAGTCTCCATGAAAGCATGTCTTTACAAGTTTGCTGTGAATCGTTTTTGTTTCTTGCCTACTTCATTCGCCCTCCTCTACTGAAACTGTAACTTAGCTGAGGTTAATAATGGGAGGCTATGGCTATGTATGTTGCACTTTGTATTTAATTATTAAATCACAATAAGCATAGTAAGTACACAAAAACAGTGTTTGGTTTGTATTTTCATTAACGAGTAGCTCTTTTTCCTCCCTATTCGAAACATGCAAACTTACTTTGGGACGAAAATAATTGTGCAGACTACATGGTTCATCACTTTTTCTGCATGAAACTCTGCATCATGTCTATGGGCAGAGGGAAGATGATGGTGGAATTCTTCTCTGCGGCGATGGCATTGAGACTCTGCAGGTATCGCAGTTGGAGAGCAGACGGGGCTTCACCGATGACTAGAGCTGCTTCTTTCAGAGCCCGGGAAGCATTCATCTCACCTTCTGCAGCAATGATCTGAAACAGACACAAACAATAATCAGCCTTGCAACCATTTCCTACAATTTTTTTTATCTTTAGTGATGTAGAGTGTGATATGGAAAATAAATCTTCCACTAATGCTCTCACTTTAGCCCTGGCCTCTCGACTGGCCTCCGCCTCTGCAGCCATGGCTCTCTGCAGCTGCTGAGGCAGCTTCACATCTTTGATCTCCACACGCTCCACCTTGATCCCCCATGGGTCGGTGGCTTCATCCAGGGCCTCCTGTATGAGAACAAACACTCCTTCAGCTTCATTTCAGAAGTACTGCAAACTCAGACTAAATAATTCAAAATATTATGAGTAAAGACATTTTTAAGGCTGCTACTACCTACATACCGTAATTTCCGGACTATAAGCCGCGACTTTTATCACACGATTTCAACCCCGCGGCTTATACAAAGATGCAGCTTATTTATGCATTTTTTTTTAATGGCCACCAGGGGCGATCGAGCAGAAAAGGTAAGAGTGAGACAGGTGGAATATATGTGTAGAGGAAGACGCAAGTTTAATGTAAAGTAACACATCTCAGTGCTCAGGAGGAAGATGAAGACGGCTCTCACCGGTATGTTTTTTTTAACCAGCCCTGTTAGTGCTGTGCTAC
>CAEFZY010008233.1:0-25456 GCA_903066815.1 Brachyrhaphis roseni | reverse complement strand
GTAAACATTCTATGTTATATTCAGTTTAACACCATCCCAGATGTGATTTTCTAAAAGACTTTTAATTGCTGCGTGAAACCAACATTCTTCCTTTTCCCAGAGTGAAGTGATACTGGCTCACAAAAATGCCAGTTTTATAACCTCCTGTTCCTCGCCCTGATAACAGAAGCAGTTCAAAGAGAGTTCACTTAAGTCATTTACACATAGTTATCCTGGTGAGAATATTCAATATACCTTTTAATATAATAGAATGAACTGTATGAAACACTAAAATAATAATTTTCCTCAACACTAGACTTTGTGACTGAAATAGATGCCACAAACTCTAGGGATTAATATATATGTACACTGCTCAAAAGAATAAAGGGAACACTCAAATAACACATCCTAGATCTGAATGAATGAAAGTTTGTTTCACAGAAGTTTGATGTACTTGGAATATATATATACATATAATGTTATTGGGATTTTTTTCTCAGAAAGTTCAATTTACCTTGTAGCAATAGTCCCTTTCAAACTTCACTTGCAGTCTGTGATGCTTTCTCCCCACTTAAATGTGATAATGATTTGTTGAAGTTGACCTGCCACGCTTACACCTTGGAGCTAAAACATAGGAGCTCAAGCAAGGAAGCTCAAACCATCCACACTGGTGAGAGCATGCCGCCATTATTGCTCAAGGGTGTGATGTAGTTATGATGTATGGTCTGCACAGCGAGATCACTGTTAGCTATGAAGGAGCAAAAAAATCAAGAGTTGTTTCGAAGTTGGAAAAAAATATCTTGACTTCTTTAATAAAAGCCAGAGAATTCCAATGCTGAGTTCAAGCATTCAGATATCATATTGTAAGACAAAAAGGACACTTCTGACTGCAAGTATCAAAATGAAAGTACTCCCAGTTTTGTCCGTTCACAGGTTTAACACCCTCTACCTACATACTGCAAATTGTGTTGTTGATTTTGTTGTAATTTACATTGAACATCTTTAGTATTTTAAATTGCAAACCAAAGTTTTAAATGCGGATTTAGAAAAAGGTGCACTGTTTTATAACCTCACCATTTTCTGTGCTCTGCACTGCTGGCACATGGCACAGAGGTTAAAGTTGTTGCGGTAGATGTAAGGGTAAAAGGCAGCAAAAGTTTGGTTGTATTTGTCATGGCTAATTGACACATTGGTTTGTAAGAAATAATTTGTAAGACTGAGACATAAAGAATCCAAAATGATACTTTTTTTACTCCGAAAACATGGTATTTATAGTCGTTTGACATAATTTATCTTGTAATCTTGACCCAGTAATCAACCTAGATTTATGTTAGAAGTGTCATAAACAAATATCTTCCCAGAATATGAGAACTTTAAAATAAAGCGGTAACATTTTAGTTGGCAGATGTGTTCAAACTATTGAGTCTTTACTGGTGCAGTACTACACTGCATGTCTTCTCAGTGGTATTCACTCATGCATGTAAAACCACTCCTCAAATAGATCCCATAATCACAGCTCAAAGTTGATGCTGTCAATACATATTCCCATGACAGGAAAAGAGTTGGGGAAACTGAATGGAAAATGGAGAGAACAGATTCAAAGAGAGATAGAGAGAAATGAAGTCATAGAGTATGGATGATGGAGTGATAGAGAGATGGTTTGGCTTGAGGGGGTGGATGAGTGGAGGAGTCTGTTTTCACTCTAATCTGTTTACTTTGCAATTTGTGTTTTCAGAGCAAGGCCATTCATTCTGCTTAACCTGACACTTCACTCACCAGCAGGAAGAGTGTGTGCATATGTTTCTGCATATGTGTGTGTGTACGTGAGGTAAAGCTCATTTAAACCTCCCTTTTATTGAGATGTTTGCCTGCATCTAAACACACGCACGCGCCTGTGAGTCCGCACGTGTCTGTGCGTGAAAACTCATTTACATCCTGTCTCTTTGTAATTGTGTGTTTATTTATTCGTGTTTGTGCGGCACACATTACATTTGTGTCTTGTCTTCTTGTAATTGCATACGCCTGTGTGCATTTGCACTCGAGTGTGTGAGCACACGCTTGTGTTCGCTCATGTGTGTACTTTTGTTTCATGCGGGCTTCCATTAGCAGTGCAGGGTTGGACTGTAATTATTTAGCAGTGAAGCCATTAGCTGAGGCAACAAACAACAGACACTTTGTTTTAGACTTCCTGCGTCTGATTGTCTGCCGTAATATTCATCAATACACAGCTCATTGTAAATGAAGCTCTATGAAGTGTTCTATGCAGGGTGTCGGATAAAAGAAGCAAATACACAGACATTGATCGGTGTAATATTGAGTTCTTATGATGCAATGTAAGATAAAACATGAGCAATTTTTCTTTAAACTGACTATTGGTTCATCCTTTGCTAATTTGTGTCATTTGGGAGGTGTTCTGGGTGAGAATTACCAACACTTTCCCAGTCTTTATTGCGTCAATATTATGTTGGCATAGTCCAAGTCAGAGAACAAAGTTGGCAATGAGTCCCTGTACTTCAGTCCCAGCCTGGGACCTCCGATGGACCAAGCATTCTTTCTTGCCAGCAAAGTGCCCCTCCTAAGGGGATTCTTTGTTTATGTTTACCTATTCTATACATTTCAATTAGAATGACTTCTGGAATAAGCTTGTGTTTGGCTGCATACAAATTCACAGCAAAAATAGTTTCAGAGCTCCAAGATAAAACTCAACCCATTCTAAACCCTATTTTTGTTTTCCCCTTGCAGAAAAACACTGCAACACAAATTTTAACTCTACTCAGAAGAGCAGAAATAATCAGTATAGGTAAACAATCGTATTTTCCGTGTGGATATGTTCAAATCAGTGCACAGACTTGAACTCCCCTTGAACTTCTCAGATTATCTATCTTTAATGACACTGTCCTACTTGACCTGCACACTAGAAAATATTCCAAATACAGTAGGCAGCAGGACTTTCACCTAAGGCAGTGGACGTGTCCTGGAGACATAATCTAAACGCTTGCTCTAAAAAAAATATCAAATTGAACCTACAGTAAAAAGAAAAGGGGGTGAAGGACACAACAGGCAGAACTATTTCACTGCAACTTCAAAAAAGAAAATGCATAGAACTGAGTCCAGTCAAATACATTCTTTGTCAATAGTGATTGTAGAATGATCTCTAACATCATGCATATTGACATGTTCAGTATTACCTAAATGTAGCTTATTGTCTGACTGTTAGGTTTGCTTAGTTGCTAGTTTCATGCTCTGTATTCTTCCAAGCTTGAGTTACCTTTTTATGAAAGAATAACCTGTTTATTCAATTTGCTGTTGACTTAAATTTGTTCCGCTTGCTCTCAGACTCTGTTTCTGGCAGGCCAGTTTGCCAGATTGTATTCTGCTATTCGGCACAGTCTATGTGCACATCTAGCTAAAGTTGTTTTACATACATTCTCTGGTTTTCTTCTCAGTCTCGTTTACAAACAAAAGGCGCTTTTCCACTAGACCGCCTCTAACCGGTACGATCTCGGTCCGCCTCAGCCAGACTCAATTTCCATTAGCAAATCCTTTGCGGCTCTTCCTGGGTGTTCTCATATTTTTGTACCTACTTCAGGGGTAGTACTAGCCGCACCAAGCCAGATATGGCACAGTAGCAATTTGATTGAGAGCTGTCCACATTCATTGATTGGCTCATAACTTATGTCACTGAAAACATTATATGTGAATGTTGTTTGCTATCAGAGAGCTGCCTCGTACGCAGGAGCAAATATGAGTTTAATCACGAGCAGCGACAGGAACAAATGTGGTAACTTTTGCTTTAGAATGACCGTGATTTAGCAGCGCTGCTAGCAACACGTCCTTGAAGAACACACAACAATAAAGAAGAGAGAAGCTGTGGTCAGTTTTCTGACGAGTTTTGCTCCGACGGTGTGTCTGGAAAAGAACGTGTAACGGGAAAACTCTCTTTCCCATTATGCATTTCGGCTCTGGGGTGGAATTGAAATGCACATTAACTGGTTAGGGTGTGAATTGATAGTGGAAACGTGTCTAAAGAAAGGTAAGGACAGACTTCAATAGACAACCAGATCATCTGATAAAGTACTGTAATTAAATCCCCTCAAGACCACTTCAGTGTTATAACTCAGATTGGATTAACGCACTGCAATGGTTGCATGATCTACATGTTTCAAAACCTGAGCAGATCACTGCAAAAATGTAATATATTCAGAGTGATGGTAACCATAGCACCGATACAACTTTATTAATCTTTTTTTTTCTACTACCTTTTCCCTAAGATGCTATCTTTTATCTGTGAGCATTATGCACAGGAGCAGCCACAGTCCCATGGTGGAAGACCTGCACAGATCCGCAGTCTTATCCACCAACAAGACTTCAATTAACTGTGCACTCCAATTCCACCTTTTGAGTGGATGCTCAATTTAAGTATGAATCCTATGCAATCCTTTATAAATGAGAGCCCTGTTGTTTTTGGAACAGTAATATCAGAACATTGTTAAAAGAAAGCTACATGACGTCCCATTTGCAGTATTACACAAGCCATGTAGAGGAGACAGTAAGGGTTTAAGAAAATTTGGACTTTTCGTACAAATTCTGTGTGGTAGAAAACTAGCATGGCATATCACCCTAAATTCCACCCAATTTGAGATATAAATATATATTTAAAAAGTAGTCATTCATATTCACACTAAGTGACTCAAAGTGATATACATTTATTATTCTAAAAGGGTAGAAGGGTCTTTCTAAGAAAAGTGCAGCTGGATTGGTCAAGTCATTGACTTTGAAGAAATCCCTCCTCCTGAAGAAGCATAGCAGCCTCTCTCAAACCCCCTCAATGATTCCGTCAAGAAATATGATGACAGTGGACACAGAAAAGCAGGTCTTAGTGTAGAGAGAAATTATGAAGTTACTGGTTGTAATAGGTTAGGCAATTGCCGCTTCAAAACACAGAAATACTGGCTCACATGTAGCTTCAATGAAGAGAAAGAAAACGAGGAAGAACATTAAGACACTGGAAGGAATGATTGCAGTTAATGTATAAATGGAAAGTAGCATGTAGCAAGTAAAAAGGCTGGGAAAAAATTGGAAAACTTAACAGTCTTGAGCCACATAGTTACTTGCTTTTAACTACTGTATGTGACATCTCATTGACTGATAGACTCATCCTCCAGTCACCACTGCATATCAGTGCTTGTGAGGGGAGCAGAACATTCCCCCACCCTTCCAACGCCATGCTGTGACAGGCTTAGCGGTGAGATGCGTGGATGTGTTATCTCCTGACTTCCATATTCGTAAATCTTTGAGATCAGACGAAATTGAAAAGCTTCAACGGGAGATTGACGCAGCTGAGAGGCTCCGTGGGCGCGCCTCCCAAAACCGCATGCTAATGCTCAACTGTGCTTATGCTTGAATATACTCAGTGAGCGAAAGAGATTGTTTATAACGTGTATGAATTCACACAGCCTACATAAACATGCATATGTATGAGGCCTAAGCTTTTTACAAACTTGAAAGATTTGCATTTTTGAAAATTAGAGTTCTGAGCATGAATGTTTTCAGTCTTTTTTCCCCAACACAGTCGAGAAAAAATTCCACCAAACTATTTCTTTAAATCTTTGAAGTATCAAAGGACAAAAAATGAAAGCAAGTGAAGAGTAAAAACTTTTTTTGATAAATTATTAGCTGTCCTGAAAAAGCATTTATTCATATCAAACTTCTTTTGTGTTTTGTGATGTTGCAACCACATTTTTCTAGTTTTATTAGTCTGTTCATACACCAAAGGCTAAATGCAAATGCACTTTCCGAAAAAGACAAACAAATATATTACATTTAGCACTTTAGTTCTACTTCCAACCATTCACTTCTTCCAATAAAGTACAATGAAGGTTGAAGTTTTCAAAGTGTTAAATTTGACACGATTTGCTTAAGTGATTTAGTGTTCTCTAGAAAAAATGTAGCTCTAGGTTATACAGATTTGTTTTAGAGGTTTTAGAACTTTCAAGGTCACTCAGGGCAGGAAGTGATCACAAGTCATGTTAGCCCTGACAGCCCAACAAAATCTTTAGCATATCAGGATTACTCCTTGCACCCTGGTGCTATAAATCACTTTTGTGAATATATGCAAACTCTCCTCTACATATCTTCAAATCTGTTTCTGCTTTTGTTTACTGAAGATGTTGTAAAGTTTACCAAGCTTTAGCAAAATTGCAATTTACCTGAATATTTCTTAGACCTTGACCTTATTATATGTACAACAGCAAAATCAGAAATGTTACAGACAAAATGAAGAACCGAGAATTTCACAATAAAAAAAAAAGAGCAACAAAAGTGTTGATTTGCCCTGTAACCAAAATATTCAATGTTCAAAATAATCAATGTAGCCTTATAGTGAACGGAATAATAATAACCAAAAACACAGAAAAACAACACTCAAAGCAGTGATCAATTGAAGAAAGCTTTATATAAACAAATGTGGACCAGGTAATCTATGCCGAAAAGAAGAAATTGATTTCAGCCTTCAGTCCTTGTTTTGAGTCTCGGTATGTGTTTGGGAACAAGTTTGTTTTCTCATCTTTTTTTCTTTATTTTTTTCCATTGTACATTCACAGTCAAGAAAGCATAAAACTGGAAAATTAAGTACAGGTACTTTTCAGTAAAGCAGAATATCATCAAAAACTAAATAACCTGCAGGAAATAAGTTTCTGTACATAAAAAGAGATGGATTAGATCATACATAGAGCCAATAAGAAAAGTATTTTTAATACTGAAATATTAAAATATATATATGTACTATCACAAGGAATCCACGCTGACCATAATTTGATAGTCAGAGAGCCCAGCTTTGGCCCATCCACCATGAGAGTAGGACACTTAGCTCAATTGCCTCTGCTCTTGCTGAGATCTAACTAAAACAGTTTTCTTGACAGAAAAATAGAGAAGAACCAAATCCAAAAATATAGGAGACTCCTGAGATCTTCCAATGCAGACCTTGAGGTCTGGTGTCCTGTAAATTTTAGATGTGTCCCTACACTACATGAAAAACCTTAAGGTTGAACTGGTTGAGCCTTTTTCTTCTGCAGTGTATTATGTGTTTCGTGGCAGCAGTTGGGTGTAGATTGAGTCTGAGATGGAGTGTGAGATCTGAGGGTTCGCTGCCTGCTGATAAAGCTCACAAACACACACACCCACTCAGTTCGCGCACGTGTGGAAAGACAGACACACTTTCTTTAATTCATTTTACTTCCTCAGATTTATCTTGTTTTCCTCCGTCTTGTCTGCTCATGCCCAGATAAAGTCTTCCAAATTGCATCACCCTCCTCTCTGTAATTCTGCCGCCTCCGTTTCAGGCCTCAAAGCTGTGCAACAAAACAAAAAATAATGATGCATTTGTTATCTCCAAGATTTGAGTTACAACACCATTTATACAGCAGACAATGCTTTCGATGTAATTATTTTGTTTGTCGGCACAGAGGTGACCACAGATGACACAAATATTACGAAAGGCTACAGAAGCCTCGCTCTCTGCCAGCAACGTGACTGCAGACAGCATAAAGAAATTCTCAACTTTTTAAAAGTTTTTTGTTTTTGTTTTTTGTTTTTTATAAAAATACATGTTTTAACCTACTAGAAAGTACAACTGTATAAAAATCATGTCTTACAAAAACAATTTCATTAATTTACGTCCTGCATTCGGATTCCATAAACTCCATACTGACTCTTGTCTTGAGTGATAACCAGAAGTTTTAAAACAGAATATATCAAAATAAATACAGCCGTAATTAAATAATTTTTGTAAAAGTGACTGTTACTGTAGCCATGCAAGGAACAAACATAAAAAAAACGATGCATAGTAGCATTGTTGTTGCTCTATGGCTCCTGTGGGAAACCATCTTTATAATTGACCCCTGCTCCATCTGACAATCTTTAATTTTCCATTTCTCACTTTCTTAGTATTGATTCATATTTTGTGCTTTTTCACAAGCGCTTGTGCGAAGACCAAATAAAGAATGGTCAGGCTCTTTATCTGAGAGTCTGACCACTCTCATATAAGGCCAATAAACCCTTTAAAAGAATAAATGTTTTATCTATTGGTACTCTGGGCATATAGCAGATCATCAAGCAAAACTTCTGAAAATAAAACTGGAATGCTGGATTGTTTAGTTTGTTTTAGGTTTGCACCGCTTTGTATCCCATGACCATAATAGCAACTCTTCTATCTTTATACAGTGTACGCAAACATCTACTTTCAACTGTATGAGCCGCTTCTAAAAGAGTGAATCTTGGTGTCTTTAATGAGCTTCTTTGAATTTTTCAGTTTCTCAGTGCACTTATCAGTCAGTTTTCAGAGAGTTTTCAGGTGCAACTCGGTTCATTGTGATCTAACCAGTCATTAAGCTAAACATCTCACATGAGAGGAGAAAATTGCACTGTTCTTAAGCAATCTTTTTAGAATCTCTTTGTCGAGAGTCGCCATTTGGTAGGAATGTGTTGCTTGATTGACACATCCAAATGAATGAACAGTCTATTGAGAGGTCTGTGGTATATCTTTTTCACATCATTACCATGTGCATCGGTAATTTCCATCATGAATACTGCAGCATCCCCTGACAGGCACTCATCGGGCTGCGACATCCATCGGGGGAAATGATGGTATTAGACGGGAGGCAGACTCTAGGGGTGAGGCTCCGTGATGAGAGGGTGGAGGGAAGGGGGGACAGCTAATTACCCTTTTATTACCAGGGACCGAACCCACATCCCAGGAGGGCTCGCCTGGCCCTGTTTGAGACGGGGAAGATCCAGCACACCACATTACCTCTGTAGCTCAGGCTTCCTTCCTTGATGCACGTCACATTGAGAGTGCACGCACACAGTGAGCGTCTGTTTCTTTCTGGGCTAACTTTTTCTGGACCCTCACGTTTTGTCTCGGTGTGTCTTTTGACCATGAAAGACGACTCATCAAAACGAACGACCTGTTTGTCTTCGCTTAACAGATTTAGAAACTGATGGCTTTGGAAAGTGTTGTTTAATTTAATGTCAACACAGTAGTCAGCGTTTAGTTAACAAAACACCAAAACAGTATAAAATTTAATTTATGTTTTTGAGCAAAGACAAAATTAATTAGGTAAAATGATGCCCCCTATTATAATTTAGCTACCAATTTAAAACAAAGTATTTGTGGAAAGCCAACGGTTATTATGATCATTACCCAAGTAATTTGATGAAGCTTCACTGCAGCTAGATACAAAACCTCAGAATATCACAAACTGCATTTGAAGTTATTTTTATGTCAAACTCTATTTATAACCTCAATGTTCCGAACATTGAATTCTATATACCAGTAATTCTAATAAAAAGTCATCTAGGTTTGTCAATATCCATGTCTGTTAAAATATATTTTAAAACCACCATTTCTAATAAAGCTCAACCTTTGACAGCCTTGACTCCATTAATGTTACATCAGCCAGGAAATTGTGTTACACAACATCTACTCTTAGACTGAATTATAATATGATGAAAAATAAATTGTCTCAACAGAGGAATCATTACCTTAAATTACAGTGTACTGACACTTTCTGTGCTGTACGTATGTTAGATGCATTAGTAAATTACTTGGGGTCTCTGAGGAATTCCCCACTACCTGAGGTCTTATATGGTGCATCACTCCTAGAGACCTACCAAAATAAAATGGGGGAAAGAAAGATCTCCTCATTGAGGCTTCTCTGGGCCCAAACACATTATTCAGGGATAAAAGTATGTAAATTGGACACAAAACAAACAGAAATATATACTTTGAGCTTTCAGTTTTCACCAAAATGAGGACCAGAAGATGCCTTGGCACATGTGCATGTGACCTACATGGCAGCATAACCCACTAATGACTTATTTATTAATAATAAATGGGAATCTGGATGCTGACTAAAGAAATCAAATGACAATCAAAAGAGCACTGCAAAGAATTCTTCACTTCTATTTAATAACAATAAAAACATGAACTTTCTTAGGAGATGCCATTAACTTCCAATATACAATATTACATTTAATTAGAGTCTCTGGACTGTAGCACTGAAATGTGTAACATTTGCTCTTTATTTTAATCTGAGTATTGATCCATGTAAACAAGGAATATTCTGATCATACACTTGAAATTTTATCAGGAATCTGAACTCTGTTTAAATGAAAAAAAATATGCATTGGTTTGGCAAGATGCGCATCCATGTTTTGGATGACTAGTTTTCCCGAGCCACACCCTTTCTTTGTGTGCATGATGTGCAAAATTATTTTAGCCTTTTTGCACAGCATTCTGTTGATTAGATTCTAAATCTAAAAGAGAAGTTGAAAGGCTTTCTGTCTGTGTGTGTCATGTGATCCTGATTCTTTCCATCATCTTGAGACAGAGCAGATGGGTTTTTAAAAAACTTAGTTTGGTTGTCAACAATTTGGGGTTCCAACATGAGGCCAAGTAGTATTTTATCCACAGCTTGATTAGCATGAATATATTCTTGGTTGCAGACACAAATTAATTAAAGTTTTGAAGGTATTCTGCCTTAAACATATTTTTTTCATATCAGGATTTTTTCACCTGTGTTTTGGCTAGAGACAAAAAAAACTGGGGCTTGACAAAAGTTCTTTGAGTTTCACTTCCCCTCGGGAATTGCTGCAAGTGTTTTGACAAACTGTCAAAATTCTATGAGCTAATTTGGCTAAAAAGTGCAGAATGTTGTCCCTACATGGAGACAGAATGTAAAGATTGCAGCTGGGACCTTATTCCTCCCCTGCTTTGTCTCTGCACAGCTAACTATGCAAAATCTGGGACTTTTTTTAGCTGCTAACAAGGCGTCATCTTGTCCAACTGTGTCACATCCGAGCCCAAGCTGCTAATAACAGTTTTTATTGTTTTGTTTTTTTTTTTTCTTTCCAACACAAATCTTCCCAAACTCTTTGTGTTTCACAGAGCAACACGAGCATGGTGTCGATGCTGTAGTACATGGCCCAGTCGTGATTCAACCCCCTCATTAACGAACAGAAACACCATCCGTGGGGCTCGGCTGTCACTGTTCACATTATAAGTTCATAAGCCCATCTCTAATTCATGGAGGAAGCTTACAGAGTATGTGTGTGTTCAGTGTGTGCTTGGGATGGTTTCAAAAGGGAGCCTGCTGCTTGGTTTTATGCTATCTGTTTTAGATGGATTAATGAGTCAAACTCAGAGCGACAGTCAGAGTTTCAGCCTTGTGTTCACAGAGCTGGAAACTTCTAGAAGAAGGCAATTTATTTTGCTATTTAGGTGTCATCAGGGGCAATTGTCATCTTCTTTCTCCTTGTGTAATTTATTATAGCATAACTCAGTCTCTTTTGTTATTACAATGCTGTGAGGAGCGGGATGTCTGGTTAATCCTGCCTAGTCTTAGAAAAAAAAAGGCACCTCACGTGGGACAGGTTCGGTTAATTTCATTCATAGAAGTTTTAATGAAGCGTCTTTCTGAGTTTGCACTCTTAATTAACAACCGCACCAGTAACAATTCTATAAATGTATTTCCACTTTGTTTGTACTCACAAAGAAAAAAACTGCAGTCAATTCTTTGAACATGCACTACAGATTTTATCACTTCCAGGACTGTAATGGAGTCAGTCTGTGCAAAGAGAATTAATTAGTTTATGCCCAACTAAATTATTTTATTCAGATTTCTTTTGAGTAAAACAAAGAAAGACCCTAATGTGCAAAAAAATAAAATAAATAACTGAAGACAACTCAATAACTTGGGGAAAAGAAAGAAAAAATAAAATCTTGATTAAAATGGCATATCTTCTCTGTCCAAATATATAGACTAGGTGCATCTCAATAAGTTGCAATATCATTGATAGCCTCATAAAATATATCAATTTATTAAAGAAATAGAATGTTATTTAAGATCAAAAGTGGGCAGAGTACCCAAAAATTGTACTTGACTAAAAGTAGCAATACTTGAACAATATTTTTACTTAAATAAAATTGACTCTCTAGCCAAGAAATTACTCAAATAATAGTAAAAATTTATTTGGTACAAATGCTACTCAAGCAGAGTAATTGATCAGAAAGTCTGATTAAATAAAATTATGTCATACAAAAATACTCAGCCCCTAAAGGGACAAAGAATAAAAAAATAAACCTTATTGTGTCCACCAGATGGTATAGTATAGTGCAACTTCATACTATCTGGTATGCATGACATATTATCTGGTGCCCACAAGAAAGTATTTTTTTGTTTTGTTTTGTTTTGGGGTTTTTTTCCCTTCAATGTCCCTTTATGGACTCTGCACAAAAATTACAAAGTTATGTGCAAAGTTTGCTATTTTAAAGGCTAAAATAAATACAAATAAATAACACAATTACAAATTAAGGCAGATAAACCCTCATTCATCCAATACATAAACCCACTTATCCTTTCAGGTTGCCATAGAGGTTGATTCCATTTTACAACAGTTGTTGGACATCATGGAAAGGTCGCCACTCCATCACAAGGCAACACAGAGACAAACAACCATTTATGCACACACTTACACCTAAGGACAATATACAGAGAACAATTACCCTAACTGTTATGTATTTCATAACAGTTAGGGTATGAACTGTTATCCCACATGTTCATCAACTGTGGGATGAACCTGGAGTATCTGGAAAAAGCCCATGCACCCACGGGGAAAACATGGAAAGTCCACCATTCATCCTGCATGACAACAGTGCTGTGCACGCTGAAGAAGATACTTAGTACATACCTTTTACAGTAGGGAAAGGTACTTTTCAACAGGGTAAACTACTTCCATCAACAATGCATAATGTCTAGTGCATCTTTTTTAACTTCAAATATCTCAGCAGGCTCAGGAGATGTCAACAAAGCCTGTGTTTAAACCAGAATTCTCACTCTAACAAACTGAACTGGTGTGTCTGTATCTGCCGAAGGCTTAGTTAAAACATTTTTGTTCTTCATTTATTGCTTTGTAAGTTACTGGCAGTTGGCAGAGTATCCAGAAATTTTCCTCAAATGAGAGCAGTGACACTTCCCAGTGACAATTAGTCAAGTAAAAGTAAAAAGTACAGTGTATTAAAACTACTCCTAAAAGTATATTTTTTTCAAAATATTTCCTCAAATAATTGCAACAGCATAATTAGTCACTACCCACCTGTTTAAGACCAATTAAAAACAGTTTTTTAATAAACCATCAATATCAGTTTTCTGAGAAATGTGTCCATGTAATGCATATTCTGCACATATTAATAATTGTATGAGAACAATAAGCAACAGTCATGTCCTTTTTGTACCTAACTAATATGGTTCTAACATTGTCTTTGCTTCAGTGGTGGATTATCTCAAGAAAAGTGAGAGTTATAGCCCAGGTACTGGGTACATGTCTGAGTGATAGTGATGAGAATTCAGTCTTTTTTTAGAGAGCCGATTCTTTTTGATCAGCTCACCGAGAAGAGCCGGCTCATTTGGCTCCCAAATGACTCCTCAGATTTTGTTGCACAAATTACTAAAATAAGCTTAAAATGAATTACTGATGAAATAAAAATGATTTGAAATGGTGTGATTCAGCAGTGTGGCTTTTAAGATGGAGCATACTTCTCTCTCTCATACCTGGAGTCTTGCCCTGCCCCTCTGGTGCGGTGTGCTGCAGCTGATTGAGTGCTGGCTGCACTGTAGCCCTTCCCCTCCCACTCAGTGCAGACACCAGCAGCTCTCTCACCCCTTATGCTCTCACACATTATTATAAAACTTTCACAAAAAAACCCCAAAACAAACCAAAAAATCAAGGGCTCTCAGTGAGGTGCCAACACCCGTTGTTCACTTCAAAGAGTCCGAAACATTCACGAGCGACCCATCACTAATGAGTGGTGGCTCTGGCTGCAGTTCAAATCTAGCAAAACTGTAGAATGCTGTTTGTTCACTTATAGGCCAATTCATGTTTCTAAATATTTTAATAAGATATAAAGCTTCTGTCAGCTATTCATTCCTTATTTTTCCCTGTTGGTTAACAACCAAATGACCTCCCCAAATTATTTCTGAACTATATTTTGCTTTGTTGCAACAATCATTATCCTGCTGGTAGGTGTCAGGTCGGATTCTTACATTATGTCTTTGATGGAAAAATGTTTAATTAATGCCGAACTTATCTGATACTAACATGTGCAATGATAAGATACAATTGCTATTCTTTTAACCTACATTTGGTCATTATATAATGCCTTGATTATGCACATTTACACATTACATGATAATTTTCAGAGTTTCAGGCTTAATTTTTTTTTTTTTACCTTCCTGAAGGATTCTGCCTTTGATTAATAACTGGAACATTGATCAATATATTTGATCAATATATTGATGATGGCATTTGACAAAATGTAATGTTTATTGCTTCTTTTCACAGTTGGTTACAGTATTGTTTTGTGGTCCAAAGCAATTTGAACTGCCTTGTTGTTGAAATTTGCTGTACAAAATTCTTGGCTTGACCTTTGAACCTACTCAGATCTGTAAGGCTGGAGTTTTTAAACAAAGTCAGTAATTTAATTGTTCTCTCAGCCGGTGCTAAAGCTGCTTAAGGTGCATTTGAAACTGCTGAATGGAAGATCAACATGCGACACTTAAATGAAGCTGAAATTAACAGTTTCCCACTAATGAAAAGGCGAAGATTGACTTGTGCAAATAGAACTGGCTTTGGAGTGGCCATTTGTTGATCTGATAAGAAATGTAGCTTTCTGAGAAAGTAAACTTAATTTGGAAACTGTGTAAATGCATGTAGACCGTTTATCTTTGAGGCTGAAAGTTTAGCATTTTTTTCTCTGCTCCATTACTGTTTCTCTTTCATTTCTTCCCCAGTCAATCAGCAGCTTGTTAATTGAAGATGCACAGCTGCCAAAACAAATAGAGACAACACTTTTAATAGAGTCTTTAATGAATTACAAGAGAAGTGTTTGTTTAAAGATTTACAGTAATTACAAAGCTGTGAGATCAAATCCACACTGGGCACAAATGAACCCGATATCGACCTTCTCCTCCGACTCTGAGCCGGACAGCAAACAACGGCCTCTCCCAAAATGTCAGCCTGCTCCTTTAATTAGGCGTTTGCTGTCCGCTTGCAGTGTGGCGAGCAGCTCTGATGTATCGATACTGACGATGATGATGATGCAGTCAGACACCTTCCCCTGAACACAATGGCTCTGAACACGAAGACTAATGTGAAATTTAGCCCCTCTGTTTGCCATCTGCTGCTGAAAATTCCTGATTCTCATAAACAAACTCACCGTGCCTTCGCTTTTTGGGGCTGCTGCTGCTGCTCCTGCTTCAGGCCCATATTCACACAGCAATCAATGAGGGGATCCCACACACAGATATATAGGCTGTGAAAATTGGCTTTCTTCTCCTTCAGAAGATTCTGGTGATTACCTATATAGTCCTCTTGATTGGAGATTGATCGTGGGTTGAAATTAAACAGCAGTGGGTCTCCTTTTTGTGGTTTGTGCAAAGGCTGATGGGCAAATGGAGGATTATTGGGTAGAAGAGATGGAAAATGGGGGAAAAGGACGAGCTGCCTCAGAGCTCAGTCCAGAGAAAATTACCATCTTTACGAGACATTTAGTCATTTCTGAAATACTTAATATCTCTTATCTATTAAAAATGAATGAGAAAATAAAGAGATTATTTAGCTATAGAATTCCAATAACCTTCCCTGAGCTTACCCTGATGCTGGGATATTCTGGGACCCAATGTACAAAGAGCTTCATTATTGTCCCTATAAATGCAAAACTTAAAAACATTAAGGCTTAATATGTTACCTTCATAGTAAGTTATTATTGGCAAAACAGCGATGCTTTCTGTATGTTTATGAAGGATGACATTTTCTTCTGTTAATAAAGGAATCATAGTTAAATATCATCTCACTCAGTCAACTGGATGGATAGAATTTGAGGAGCAATTGTCCGAAGCTGTGAGGAAATATGTACTGTTGATGGGAACACTGAGCTCCCCCTTCTCGGTCCTGGTCCAATTCAGCAGGCAAACATCCCACCAGTCTCTTTCATTCTGTTTGTTGATGATAACATGAAAAATAAAATAAGATATTGCCGGTTGTCAGTCATTATTTTCCTCCTCTGAACTTGTGAACTTGTAACAGTCGTCCCAGTCTGCCATGATTGCTGTGTTTGAGTCATGTCATGGGTTTTCAATTTTTCTTGTAGTTAGTTTTTTTTTTTCTTCATTTTTTTAACTTTGCTTTTTTTCATTCCACTGCATAATGCACTAGTAGCTCATGTTATTCCAATAAAAGCAGTGTTCAGACATTAAACATTAGATGAGTTGTGCCATTTAGCTTTTGGAAAATATAGCTAATGTAACTAAAACATTGCTAATGCTAACTTAAAGATACAATTCTGAAGTCCAAACTTCTTCAAACTTTTATCAAAACAAATTGTGCATGTTGTTTTAAACGACAAGTTCAAAAACACTTCCCCCTTCACTTTTTAGTTCTCTTTATGTTGAAAATGATGCAGTGAACCCATCAGTACCTGATATGAGGATAGTGAGCGATGACATAAAGAAGGAGTGTTGCAATGGGCTTATGGACTCGGGTGTAAAGACATAATAAATGAAATTGAATGTGCAAGACAAATTTGCTGCATCAAGATAAAGAAGGTATTAAGACTACCAGAATTAAAATCTAAACTCCAGAGGATCTAAAAGAAAAGTGTTAGTAAACATGACATGATGCCAAATGTTTTAAATGGATGTTGTTCACCTCTATACAGTTTCAAATTTATGACTGCAGTTTAGTAATTTTTATAAGATTTGTGAAATACTGCAAATTGGGTAAATTTTTATTCAAAACCATTTTACTTACTTTCTGCTGTTTATCCATCAATCTTGACTAAGCATTCCTGGAAGCAGCATGAAATTGTTTATTCAACCTAACCTGGTAATTTAGTCATTATTGTCCTAATAGACAAACAAACTGCTCAAAATGTTCTCCGCATTGGTGAAAAAGCCACAGTCTTATTCATCTGATTGAGTTTGTGTCTGTGAAGCATAAAAGCACTGAAGGACAATTGAGAGTCTGGTTTATTATTTATTTTGAAGAGCATTTCTTAAAGTATGGATAAAGCTTGTATGAAAGAAGTTTTCTCTTTCCTCTTTCTGATTCTGAGATGAGCTGTGACACTGGAACGTAAATGCAAACCGAACAAGGTCCCTGCTGCTGGGGAAAGAACATTTTCATTGTATCCCCTGAAGCAATTATATTCAGCCAAGAGTTAGAAAGAGCCACTTTGGTAGAAAAAAAAAATTATAAAGTTCTGAAGTGCTCTTTGAAAGAAGGCCAAGTCTTTCCTTTTATTATTCGCACCATCTTTGAGAGATATAGCCATGTTAGCAGGAGGCTGACTTGGAGTTAAGTGCCCGCACTCTGACAGCTCTGTGCAAATTCATATTAGCCAGTGCCGGGATGGGAACTACATAGAGGTTTAACTCATAAAACATTTAGAGGCCCCGTCTCAGATTGCACTTAGAAACTATTTAGAGTGATATGCAAAGGAAAACATAATAAGAATGAAAGTGCTACCGCTGGAGATCTTGGACACATAGATGGTGATCTGTTTAAGAATCCACATACGCTGTCGGCCTTTCTGAGGTTGCTTCACTTGATTATTCTAAACATGAGCAATATCTAAAGAAATCATTGAAGGTCGAACAGTAGATGAGAAGACGAGAACTGCTCAGAATAACAGCAGAGGGATGAGCTGCCTTCTCAGGCTCATGTTTGGAGGTTTTTACGCCCAAATAAACTCAATTTTACAACAGCGCTAACCTGATCTGAACCAGAAAATGGACCCATACGCCCGGAAAATCTCTCAGCAGGCTCTCACTGTCATTTTTCCCAGCCAGCCTCTGTGGAGCACTGCAGTATATGGAGAACAACACATTCTTGCAGAGTGCACATGCTTGTTTCATTTGCTGAAACATACCAACAATGCAATTTATTATTTTTTTCCCCAGAATTTCAGTTGATCTACTTTTATTAGTCAGTTCAGTGCATTGAAGGAATGCTAATAAGATTGAATTTCTACTCATTTTTTCACTGCCAAACTCTGGTATGACTCTACCACTTTTGCACATCTAGACTGAATTTTGTATCCACTCTTCTTTGAAAAACAGGCCTCCTGGCTGCTTCTCTGATCAACACTCGACTCATCAGTTTAGATGGACAGATATGTCTTGTTGGGCTGTTGATGATGACCAGAGCTCAGAGAGCAGTGATATCACCTGAATATATTATGGTTATCTGACATAACTGCAACTAATTACACTGGATTTTACTTAAGGTTGCTACATATCTAGCAGGTTACCTGCAGCTAACCCCTCACATCACACAAGTTTCCAAACATAACAAAAAACAATCCCAGACATAATAAAAACAAATTCAGTATTGAAGATTTAAAGGTGCCCTAAATCATAGTACCCCTAGTTGATTCCTTGCTGAAGCCATGAGTAAATGTTTCACTGTCCAACAGGTCAAAGGTTGTATGTTAACACATACTGTCCTACACAAGATGTTGAACATCTTATATAATTTTGCAAGATGGTCAAGATGTTAAAAATCTTGGCTATAAGATTTTGAACATTTTGACCATAAGATTTTGAACATTTTTATCTGCAAGATGAACATAAATCCTGCAAAATTATGTAACATCCTGCCAATTATTTTTTGAAGGACGCTAAACATAAGATTTTGAACATCTTATGGTCAGCATCTTATTTTGAAGATGTTCTTATGTTGAACATCTTCAACATTTCATGCTGAAGAATATTGGATGAGAGAAGTAGTTTCATAATTGACGTCCTAAAAAGTATAGAAAAATTAACTGTTGACAAAAAAGTTACGGACTGTTGAGTTTTTTTCCCTTTCAGTATAGTTAATTCAGCAGTCATTACTTCACATTTATATAATTACAATAATAAACATTTACTGTGCAAAAGAAAACTTATAACAGTTTGTTTGTTGTAAAAAGAAAAGAAATGTGTAATAAAAGTGTTACAAAAAATCCATAATTAAAATGAATTGAATTGAGTTGGATTGATAAATTACAGATTGTTTCGTCATGCAAAATAGATTTTGGATTTCAAATTCAAGTAAGGTGCTTTATTTTGGGGCTTTTGTTAGGACGGGTCATTTTTGACCCGTAGGACAAAGGGAGTAAACAGAATGTTAAGATCGCACTAGGGTTAAACAGATCATAACAACAAGGTCAACCATTCAAATCTTGGATAAAAGTTAATTTGAATTTTTTTCTACAGCCTAAAACAGTGCCTGCTTACGGTCTGAATGGCTTCTTGTCAGACCTAACCAAAAATGTTGGCAGATAAAGCTGTACAGTCTTGAAAAAACAGACATGATAAAAACTGCCTATTCTCAGTCAACATTGTTGAAAACTGTTCTTTGACAGAACTGGTTGTGTAACAAATCGATGCAGAGGGAGGCCTTTAAAGTCAATAAAATAGTGTATTTCCCTGTTATTGTCTGCTAAGCAGAAAAAATTTGTGCACTACTCAAGAAGACTCAACCATAATCTTTCCTTTAATACATTACTTTTCAAAGTGTGGAGCATGCCTCTATTGAAGGGGCCTGGTGGTATGATGGTGGGGTATATTATCCCTGCTTTTTTTGTTAGGTTGTCAAATTCTGCAGCCATAACAGATGATGGACTTCTTTCCATGTTTCAAACGGGAAAAGTAAAGGGTAAAGTGAGGTAACTGGGCATTTTTCATTCCAATATTTGTTGGATTATTGACCTATGACACAGCAATGATAACTAGTAAAGGAGATGTTGCGCTTGCTAGTTTTTGAATGTTGAGAGTGATATAAGTTTTACTAGATAGTGGATTGCAAGTAATGTAGAGGGAGCTGGATGGATGCTGTCATTGTTTTGACATAAAATGATGTGGTGGTCACTGTTCTCATTTCATCAATGGAAGGGCAGTTTACTAATGGCTAAGTCATCTTTTAGAAAAATAATGCATTTGTCAACTAAGCAAACACACTTCAAACCTTGGAAATTTATGATAAAAAAATTAATAAACAAGGAGCAAAGAATAAAAAGATCCTTTGAAGCTTCTTTGCCAGTTGCTACATCTTCAAAGAAGCCTGGAACCTAATTGATGAAGAAATAGTTTTTCGGTAATAACACAAATAAATAATGATGATTCTTTTTTTTGACCCGTTTTATATTTTCCTGGAAAAGAGATATACCTGGAATTTCTTTCTGGAACTTTTACACCAATGACTCAATTTCAGAAAAGCCAAGGCTCAATGTATGGATGAAAAATGCATTTGTAGAGCCTTCTGCTTCTTTTGTCAAACCAGAAACAATTTCCAACCTTTTTGACCGAAGTACTGCAAGCAGCCTTATTTTGGTTTAACAAAGAAAAGGTGTACTGACCTCCTTCACACTCTGCACAAGTGCACTGCAAAGACCACAAAACTGCAAATCTTAAACTTGAGACTCTTTCGTGCTGCAGCTTAAAGCCTTTCACTGAAATGCACAAGAAAATAAATTTGTCGGTGCAGCCTAAGATAAATTCCCTGGGTGGGAGGTTAGCAGTATGTGGTTAAAAGCTTCACGTCTGCCTCAGTCTGGACCCTGGTGAGAACAATTTCATCAACAGACTCAAAAAGACCTCTCAGAAAATGAATTCAGCTCCTGTAATGAGGGGAGCATTATGCGGCAGGCTCTGCCAGAGAACATTTTGGACTTTAAATCTCCATTATTTACACCCAGCTCGCCTTTGATATCTTGGGTTTTCACATAAATCCTGCCGTGTCGATCGTCCAGCCGAGTCCATCTGAAGGTAAATGCAGTGAACCACAGGGGAGCAACACCGGCTTAACGCCAATGATGTCAAGTTACTGAAACATTTTCATCATCCAGCAACAGTGGGAGAATGTTTTCAATTAAGTCCTTTCATGATTTAGTAATTCCAGTTTCCCTTAAACGGATCAGAGGACCTGTCCCGTATGTCCTTCCTTCCCTCCATCATCTGCCCTCACTTTTTTGTTTTCAATTTCTACTATAATTATTTTGTTCACACTCAGAAGGTGTCTCAACAATTCAGTGTCATCACCTGGAGCTGTATTTTTTTTCTCTTCTGGCACTTCCAGACCTACAATCTGGAGCACTTGTGATTCTCTGCTCCCTCTGTCTGGCAATCCTATCACTCTGACCATCTCCCTCTCCAGCAACCACTCCATTCTTTGCTTATGTTTGTTTAATACTCTGTGGAGTTGTCTGCCTGGGATTGGGTGTCTAAGGTGCGATTTCCAATTGATGGGATGGAGAGGGTGGAGTGAGAGTGGAGGTTACAGAATTGGAGGAGAAAAGAGAAGAGGCCGAGTCGATGGGTGAGCAAAGTGTTTTGGTTCAGAAAGCATCGGAGTGAACTGTTTACTGCACAAAGAGACGGTAAAAGTTGAATGGAAACTGAAAGGACTTTGGTGGAGTGCTGGGAATTCATTTTTCATGAGAAATTGCACAGTTTTGCAACAGCGCATCGAACCAAAGCACTTAAATCCCTTTTTTGACAAAGGCCAGCAGAGCAAAGCATTAAAACGATAAGGTGAGTTCTGTTTGGTTTCCATTAAATCCCTGCCACCACTTATTTGAGTCAATTATGTTGTAATTTTGATGGAGGTGCTCGGTTTGTATGAATAAAGCCACAAAAAAAAAAGTCAGCTGGTGTTCATACTCTTTGATAACATAGAGTCAGGGTCAAAAGATCAGCACTCAACACAGAGAAAGACTAGCATCATTTTACCTGCTTCTTGTTTGGTGAAGATCTATTTATATATCTTGTTTAGAGAGCTTTGGATTATAAAGCTCTATATTCTGTCTATAGGAGTAGAACAAAAGTAAAATTGTACAGTGCAACTTTTGCTGTGCTGTGGTGTTTTTTTTTTGCTTTTTTGTATAATTAAAAATGTTTTAATGATATCATTCATGAAGGGGAAAACATATTTTAAAACTACTTGACCTTCAAACATATTAGATGGTTTTGCCAGTCTTGGCAGCAACAGCTACCCATCCATTATTTATAATACCTTGTAATGAGTCTTTTACATCACTGTAGATTAATTTTGCTGTATTCTTTGCTTTCCATTAATTCAGACACATGAAGCAGTGAGGGGCAACAGGGTGTCTGAGAATAAATTGCCTTTTTAATGCCATGCCTAAGCAACTCAATCAGATTTAAATCTGGACTTTAACCCACATACTCCCAAACCTTCAACCTCCTGGCAAACTGATATGCCCAGATATATCACTTGGCATTCTCCAAGAGTTTTCTTGCAGAGAGAATTCATAGTTTTGTCGTTACAGCAGAGGTGGGACCAAGTCATTGTTTTATAAGTCCAAATTCTTTATCCTCAAGTCAGAGTCAAGTCTCAACTTTGAATTTTAAGCACTTTCAAGTCTTTTTTTGAAGCAGTGTTGCAGTTATATGTTAAATGTAAATAATTGAAATAACAAAAGAATTCAATCTGCATCCATCACAAAACATTAGGAAATATATGTAACTAAACTTGCAAAGTATAAAAAAGTCATTCTAAAATTGTACTTCTATTGCAGGAGCTTCCAATTTTTTCAACTTTAAAGTAAGAGTACCTTAGACTGACAACTCCATATTGGCAACCTGTTGATGGCATTGAAGCCATTCATGAAACTTAAAGAACACAATGTGTATTGAACTTTATCTGACCCTCAGAGACAAAAGACTTTATCAGATAAAATTAATATTCACTATTTTATACCCTTATTTTTCCCACAAAGTACCATACACTTTGCATTTTACACTCAATTCTCTGCTGGGCATCATCAAACGTGGTGTGTTTGAGCAGGGTCTATTCACCATGGCTCCTTTATAGCTCTACTCACAAATTATCTGTTTTGTTTTAGTGTGGAAGTAGATAATTTCCTTGCTCCATCTTCACCAGTTTTACCTATGAGCAAAAGGATTTATAATTAATCATTGAAAATATTATATATCAAGTGTAAAACAATAAACAATTTACTATTTATTTAGTTTTTAAAGTTAGTGCTATGGTCACTCATTAACTTTTAGTAGGATTATTAAATTAAAAAAAAAAATTCTTTTAGAAGGTATTTTTCTAGATATACTGGATATCAAAGGGTCAAAAGACATATCAGAATTTGTCCAAAATCACTTTTCTTTATGACAGAGTGGACAGTCATTTTGCTCTGGATGAACCAGCTTACACCTCTAACTTTGGGCCTTGCTGCAAGCAGCTCAGCTGAGTCACATCACTGCGCAGAACTGTCATCCTGAAGGGGCATCACTCAACTTGACAACATCTGTCAGCGCCAAACGGATCGTCCCCAAAGTCATTCTACAACATCTCTAAAGTGCAATCAAACTTTTACATCAGCAGGCACACTGGGAAACCCCCGAAGGAACGAGCGTTGCTGGAGCGCCACTTTTCTCTCCCCATCCACTACAAGGCGGACGTTGCCATCTGACTGCCTTACCCTGACTGCTATTATACTGCCTTCCTCTCATTTATCGTTGGCATCCATCCAGACACTAATGAGGATAGGCTCTTATGTTGTTTTTTTTTTCTCCCCAAACGTCATAAAGTGGGTGGAAGTTAACAGCTGAAACACATGTCTTCAAATTGTCAAAAAGTAGAAAAACAACAAGGGAACTGGCAGTGAGTAATTTGAAGGGAGAAAGAGGCAAGGAGGAGGAAAAGGAGGAGGAGGGAACAAAGTGGCGTGCAGTTGTAATTTAAGGTCCCGTTGTGGACATGCAGGTTCTTTCTAAACATGTTGGACGCGCCTCCGTTAATGAGTACTTCAAGTACCCTGCCAGCCCTCTTTAGTCGTCCCCATCGTGATGCAAAGCGGAGAAAAGAGGCATCTTTTAAAGGCAGCATATGGTTGCCGAGGATATTCCACTGATGTATTGTCATGGGACATTTTGCATTCCCAGCTCTGCTGCGGAGGACCGGCTCTGAAACCGAGCCAGATGTCCGTGTCTTCACAGATATCGTCCTGATGTCTTGCTGCTTTATTGGCAACAGCAGTGGCATGTTCAGCCAGCTGTGAATGTTAAGGCTATTCTGACGGGGAGACTATAATAATAATAATAATAATAATGACCACAATTTTTATGGTTATGGTTTTAATAACAGATGAGGACAATGATTTAAAAAAGCTGAAGGTGTATTAATTATACATTTAGGAGAAGAACTGCAAAGAAGCTTTGATCTATTTTTTTTCTGCATGTTTTTTATATTTGATGTGAAAACCCCAGGACGCAGACTTTTAAAAAGTAAAGTGATGAAATAGCTTTGAACATGGCCACCTACAACTACAAGCTTCCATTATTTAATCATAGGAGCTGCTGCATGTCTGATTGCTTTTCCAGTAAGGGGAGGATTTCATTTTGAACTCTTTAGTATTTTATCCCCTCCTGTGGGCTGAATCTCTGCAAATGTAATTTTTTCAATGTTTTTGTTTTCTTTTCCACTTTGACAAAAATTCAAATCAAAAGAATCTCCTTGGCTATTTATTTTGTACTTGTAGGATAATCTGTTGAGAAACCAGCTGTCTGTGGTGTTACTACATCACACATTTATGTTGTGGTATGATAAATGACCAAGACAGCATTTTTCACTGCAATCTGTTTGTGATTGTTTAACTCATTAACAGTTATTCTGTTAGAAGTAAGGACTTCTACAATCTTCTAGAGCAGAGGTCCCCAAACCTTTTCCTGTGAGGGCCACATAACGTTTCCCTTCTCTGAAGGGGGGCCGGGGTCAGTTTGTAACAGAAAAAGTGTGACTATTGCAAGAGTGCCTAAAAGTAAAAATTTATTGTTGTCCAGAAAGCACAATCAAATAACCTTTTCTGGATTCTTCACAGAACAAAAGTCAGGAAATAAATAACACTATTTATAAAATAAAAAATAACCAAATAACACTCTCTGGGTTCTTCACATAAAAAAAGTCCATGGAACATAAACTTTCTGTTGTGCTGTGCACAATCTTAACAGGTCCAAGTTCAGCTTTGTTGTCAGAGCAGAATAACTGATAGTTAATAATGAAAAAAGTTCATAACTAAGGAACATTTTATTGCAAAAGTCCAGCTTTGTTATCAAATACAAATACACATACCGTACAATTTGTGTGTTTTTGTGTGGTCCACTGTTGTCTGGAAAACTCTTAGAAGGATTTTAAAGGACTCGTTCATTCGTGGCTGTTTTCACGTTTATTGCTCTGTTCATATTAGTCTTGATGTTTGCAGTTTTCTGGAGCGCAAATAATAATAATATATTAACTTGACATTAACAAAGACACAGCGGGACGGATCATCCGGGAAATGATGGACAGGGAGATTCTGACTAAAACTACCTTAATGACGGACAAATTCTGGGATTTATTATGAGTC
>CAEFZY010008232.1:0-14111 GCA_903066815.1 Brachyrhaphis roseni | reverse complement strand
TATATATATATATATATTTTTTTTTTTTCTTTTTGTGTCGACAAAATAGTCAATGGTTATTTTAAAGAGGAGTATTAGAGGGAGAAAATAGGACAGGAAAAAGAAACTGGGAGAATCCTATTGATGACAGAGGGACGACTAGGGAGAGGAAGTCCAGGTGGCATCATGACTTTTTCTGTCTCACCAAACACTGACATCTTCTGAGCTCCAGGCCGACATAGACAGAGTATCTTCCATCTGTGTTATCTGGGATCAGATAGCAATACATGTGTGTATGTCAGTGCTGAAGGCCCTTTGGAATTATGCAATGTATTTACAATGGACCACACTACAGCATGTGTGTGAGTGTGTGTTTTGTATGCTGTTTTCTCAGATTGGCTGCATAAAAACACAGAAGCATTTATATGTAATTGCACAGGTCTGCGTGTGTATTTGTCTAAGTGTGTCTTTGAAGCCCAAGCCCCTTCTACATTGTATTAACATTCATGGAGCCAGCAGGGCATGTCAGAACCAATAATGACCCCAGAGAGAGGACTGGGGGATAGGGGAGGGCCACGGAGGTGCCTTGGGGTTTGGGTGTGGATGGAGGCCGGTGTGGAGCTGCTGCAGCCAAACAAGGAAGGAAATACAAACTGTTCAGGCATAATATTATTGCCAACAAAGTTGACTATAGAGTGAACTGAAGAGCCTGGATGCAAGCAGAATAAATCATGGAAGATTTGATTCATGATTATTCAGTCATATTAGTACCTACAGAGTTTGGAAACATACCTTAGAGACTCGATGTTGCTTTCAGCTGTTCCTAAGCAGTTTTTCTGTACTTGCTGCCGTCCCTTTGAGTGAGAGCTGCTACTGTAGAAGAATGCTGTTGCCAGTTAAAATGTGTGAATGATCCTTTTCTCGTTTACTTGTGACAATGAGCCTGAAGAGTGACTTTTATCACAGGATGTTACTGATGATTTTTAGGAGCTGCTGCATATCGTCCTGTCCACCTGAATCAACCAACAAGAATAAAAACTATTTCACGTTAAAAGCTGATAAATATTTAAACTGCTGTTTTTCTCTAATTATTGTTGCAAAATAAAAAAAACACATTATGTTTTTTTTATAATGTGTTTTAATTTTTGAGAATGATGTTTTCTCAAAAACATCATTCAGTTTTTGAGAAGATACTGAATGATGTATCTTCATCAGTATCTTGAATGAAGATACATTCATTCCGGATACTTTCATAATCTCATGAAAGTACAATTTCAATTTTGAAATTGTACCGTCATAAGAATACTCTTCATCCATAAAGTTGATTAAAAGGTCACAATAGCAGTACATGGATAAAGTTGGTAATTTTGGATTGGTTAAAATCCTCCTGAAGATTCTAGTGGTACGCACAGACGAATGGAAACTTTAAGTTCTATTCAACCATCCTTACAGCTGAATATTTTAGACACTCATTTGACAGCAAAAAGTCATCAACATCTCCACAAAAAGCAACACATAAACGTTCAGTCTGAAATGATACAAGACGGTATGAGAAGCAGTCACTGACATCTTTCAGTTTAGAAAAGAAATACAAAGCTATTTCTAAAACCTTCAGCCTCCAGTGAACCGCAAGACAAGAAATCATGAAATATATTTACCTATCCTAATAACGGCATACCTACCAAAGCACAGCAACAATTCATCCAAAAGTTCACAATGGAACCATACTTCAAGCCTCCAGCCTTGGTTAACATGATTGTTAATTATTAGACAGCAAGAAAGACACTAGCTGAGGGAAGAGGCTAAAACTGCTGCTGAAACTTGAAGGCTCATTAAATCAAACCAAAAAGCATCTTTGTGATCCCTAACATTTCTGGAAAAATATTTTTGTTTACTGCTTTTAAGTTTAAGTACAATTAAGTTCTACTGACAGACAAAATGTGTCTGTTTTGTTACATCTGGCACAAAACTAACTCAGTATCTCAGAAAAAGAATCATTACCCTAATTAACCTTTTTGGACAAGGCTCTTCGCCCCAAGTTGCCTGTAATCTGTGTATTGGTGTGTAAATGTGTACACATTAGTGAGTGTGAATGCATGAATGTGTCTCTAGTATGAAGTGGTCAAAAGACTGAAAAACTCTACATAAGTTCAGTCAATAATTGATTAACAGTTAGGGGGCAATTTGTGTAACTCCAATTTGCCCCCCTAACTATGTGTAGAAAATTAGAAGTTGATGCATGATTTTCAGAATATTCACTTAGTGCTGAATGAATTTACTTGAGAATGCAAATTACTTGTGATGTTTGTTTTTTGGTTTATCAGGAAAGAAGTAACCAAGTACAATGACATTTCTGCAAATTTTACCTGCACAAGGTTATGTTGATGGAGGTTATTGGGTTATTAGGAGCAGATTGGCTGCTACTACCTTTGAGTGAGGAGCATTAGTTAAGGTGGTAAAAGGTGCCACCTGAGCATGAGCATGACAGATGTGAGCACAGGAGCTCACAGCAGACCTCAAGCTGGGGCTTGCTGTCTATCTCTGCAGCTACATGAAGAGAGAGGAAGTGGGTTGACCCGGGGGTCATCATGACAAAATGGTTAACAACAGTAACAAAGCAGGTCAGGGTCATATGGATGAACAAAGAGGAGACTTTTATGTTGCTATGGATCATTAGAATACAGGTGCTGGGATAAACTGCCACACAGCAATGACTTTAGACTGCTTAAACAAGATGGCGCATTAATCACACTCCAAACGTCTGCTTAGTGTGATAGTTCTCGCTGCTGGTCTGTTGTAAAGTTGTAAAGTTATAAATCCGGTTTACAGTGCTTTCCCAAAAAAATTATATTGTCATTCCTATAAGTACAGTGTCTTCAAGAATGCCATGAGAAATAAATTCTGATTATTCTCTGAGAGCGAGCTTATTACTGTCACATTTGAAAGATTTTAAATCTCAGCCCAGAATAAGAACATGTAAGAAAATCTCCTGTGAGCTGCTTCAATTACAACACAACACTGTACTAAACCCTGCTAAACAGCACATTGCCTATGCTCTGGTAGCTTGCAGCACATCCTTAATCTTGATGTGTAAGTGCATTCTTGTATGCCTGCATGTCCTTCAGACAAGCTCAGCATGTTGAGCAATAGGAGGCTTTTTGCTGGATTTTTCATTCAGTAGAAAATGCAGGGAGAGGAAGACCCTGACCTCAGCATCAGTCACTCAGAAACATGGCTGCAGACCTCATCTCCATAGGAATCAATAGACTACAGTAATAATGGCAACCTATGGAGCCAACATCAAAGAAGCCAGTGACCTTTCTGGGTTTAGGGTTGGGGGCCGCCTGACAAGCTCACATAAATGTGTGCACAGAATAAATGTTTTGTCAGAGGACAATGTTTGCAAGACACCTTCCTGTTTCTACCAACAGCTGATTACACAAATTTATAGCTACAAGCATGTACAGCCCCCAAATACGGGCTTTTAATTAAAAGAGTCCACCTTCTGGTTGACACTATTTTTTTCTCCATAAATTTCAGTTTGTTAATCCGACCATGTTTTTGCACAAAAAGGGTAAAAATGGAGGTGAAAAAGTATTTACCCCCCTTACAGATTTACTCTATTTTCATTTTTTTTTTTTTATCACACTGAAATGTTTCAGATTAAATATATTTTATTCTTACGTAACAATGTAAATACCAAAATCTGGTTCAAATGATGTTCTCAGTTATTTGATGAAATCCACCCAAATCCACCTTCATTCTGTGAAAGAGCAATAAAAATATCATAATTATAAACCTCAACATTTTGTAGGAGTGGTGTTATGTAAAATTCACTTTTTTGAGCTTCATAGTATGTTACAATATCATTCATTCATCAAAAACATACCCACGGTGTTGCTGTGATTCTTTCATGCATGTTTGAGAACTTTTTGAATCTCCCATGGCAACCATTTGTGGTGCCTAAACGCTTGCCGTCACAAAGCACCGCCCATTTGCACCTCACAGAGCATCTCAGTTGTAAACGGCATAGTGAGAAGGATCGCTGCGATGAAGTGTCAGAAAGAGAGACACACACACAAATTACAAAACCTAATTTCTTTTGAGTCATGTTTTACACATATTGTATTTTTATAACAACTAAAGGTAGAGTTACTTAATTGTACTATAAGATGGTGGTATGTGACTCATAAATACATATTACAGCACTTTAGGTTCAGCTTTTTTTCCCCCCAATGTGTACTTGAATGGTTTATAGTTTGCAATTATAGTCAGGGTTCTCAATCAGAGGAAAGCACTATTTGTAGATAAGACAAGAAATTAAATATTGCTTGAATGTTCACTTTATCCTCAAACTGTTAGGTGAACTAAATATACAGTGAGTCAAGCCTGTCCATTATAGACAAGTATTTTACCATACTGAATACCTAAAGTATACTGAAGCTGTTTTCTCAGGGAACAATGTCACTGTAACAGATCATTGTTACTGTTCCTAAGTCTTCAGAGAAAGTATTAACAACAAATTTTGCTGAAGGCAAACTAATGCAACCTTAAAAGAATTGTCAATTTAGAGATCTACATTCCAATTTACATATTTGGATTATATTATGTGTGCTTTTCTAGTAATTTGAGGTTATTTCTCTTAGGAAAGGCGTGCTTGACCATGGGCCACAGTCAGAACAAATTCAAATGAATTCCTTTCACCCCCCACCCTTCATCTGCATGTGTCCAGTCAAACACACGGATTTGATTTAGCAAAATTGTAAAGGCACATTTTTCTTCCAATCTGTTTTTTGCCAGAAGTACAGAACATTTAAAGGTTTTCTTAATTAATTGAATCATACTGAATGTGAACCCCAATTTAATGTATAACCATAGGTGCCTTGTATGCATATGTTCTTTGTTATTATGCACATAAATTTATTTACATATCAGTCTTCCTTGTTCATCCATGCCCTACATATTTTTTTGCATTAAAATGTCAGTCAGTGTACCAGCAGTATGTACAAGTATTTGCAAGCCCACAGTAATAGTGTGTAGATATCAAACTGAGCCTCTGACATTTTTTCAGACTCACACATAATTTCCCTCAGAAAGCTGTGGCAAGAACAAAAGAGGACCTGAACACAGCGAGCCCCTATCTCTAGCACATGCCACTGTTAATCAAAGACAATTAAAAAGGGCCCTTCCAGCAAATCCAGCCATGGTGATTTATGCATAAATTACAGTACTCATTTGTATGCAATAGATCATGTTTGTTGGGTGCACTGCCCCATTGAAGCCAGATCAGGCTTTCTCAAAATTACTGAGTGGAGATAACAGCTACAGTATGTCAGCTGGATGGGTGATTATGGGATGATGGAGGTTGGCTGTTCCTCCATAGTGGGCGGGTGGCTGTTCAACTTCTCCATGTCATCTAAGACAAGTGTTGTTGATGATCTCATAATCTTGGGTGAAAACCTTAAATACATTCTGACATATTTATCAAATAAAACCCAGTGAACCTTCCAGTCTTTTACTACATGAAGATACAGTTTTCAACAAAAGCACTTAACAGTACTTAGGAAAGGTCACTCAGTCTATCTACCAGGGATCTCAAATTTTGTGCATATTTTGAACTGCATGTTTTCTGCAGTTCAAAACATGCAGAAAACCTAGAAAGTATCTGTCTAAAATGACCCAAAGCATACGATTAATATGCTGAAAAGCTAAATTTCACTTTAGCCTATCAGATGATGATGATGAGCAAAAGTGAGCGTTACTCTATGATCGACTGTCAACAACTGAGAGCATGGTTACCTTGAAAAAGTACTTTGATTTTTGATTAATTCTTAAAAGGTAACTTAGTTTATTTTTGAAGCTAGATAGGTTGCAAGAATATTGCCATTTCCCAGTACAGTACTAAAAGATTCTATGCAGTTGTTATAGCTACTACAAGAGTTGAAAGATTAACAATTGACAATAAAAAGGTTTACAATAATATGAGATGCTGGTAAATGAAGGTTAGGTGCTATGGAATGTTGCGAGATCCAACCCAGATGGTAAAGGGAGGCTGTAAGATGCTGATAGATTAGCATCCTACAACTACTAAAGGGAAAGTATCAGATGACAGTTCTTGAAGGGCCAATGGACAAGCCAAAATAATAGCTAATGAAATAGTCTGGAGAGGTAATGAACGATGTAAGCTTGTCCATGAAGGGAGAAGGGTTTTTTTTGTTGATTTGTAAAGGCTTATTGTTTGAATGTATTCTTGGGAGAAAACGGACAGAAATTAGAAGATTGTTTTTCTTCTTTCTGCTGCCTTTCATTTTATTGATTTGTATATTTCCCTCTATTGTATATAATTGTTTTGTTTTTAATGAAATGAATAAATATCAAACCAAACCAAACCCAGCAGGAGAAAGGAAGCAGATGTGCGAGATGATTTTTGAACATTTAGAAGGAACACCAACCACCACCAGTTAATTGGGATTAGTGTATATGAGCGCTGACCACTTTGAGCAGATAACAAGGAAGGGAGAACAGGGTGAACGTAGAATGAAAAAGCTGAGGAAAACCAGCTAAAGGGAAACTAGTCTGTTAGATGCCTAAGAAAACAAGGAGTAAAAGACAAAAAGTAATGCGGGTGGGAAATCACATAAAATGTATTCAGTTTACCAAATATCTTGTTACGCGTGAACAAGACCTAAATGTATCTTGGCTCCGCCCACTTTGCTGGAAATATACAAAATTTGCCAGGGGTGAGGTTATTTTTTCACAGGTGATTTAGTCACACTTTAAGTGCCTCATCATCATTAATAGAATCTGAACAGTCTGTTGGTATCTTCATTTTCTTTACTATTGGAAAACTTTGAGTCCAGTAGTTTGTTGGAAGCTCATTTACTTATTGACCAAAGCAAAGTGAGCGATGATTCACACCAGCCAACAGAGTAATGATGTTCATCAGTTCCTCTGCACACAGTATCATTGACCCACTCTTCAAACACTTTTACTGCAATGAACTCCATCTTTGCTTATCAGATCCTCATGTGTAATGGTGCTGTAGAAACTGATGTAGGCTTTTCTAACAGTTGACTTGGGTCAGCTCTCTTCTCAGACACACAATCATCCACACTGACTGTTTGGCTGTCATGAAGTGGTGTTGTGGTGGAGGTGAGGCAGACGCTTGGAGACCCAGGTAGCAGTAAAATTATGTATTTAATGATAATGACCAGGGTTAAACAGTCCACAACTGTGGCAGCACTGCAAAGCGGAAAAACACAGGGGCCTACAGCAGGTAGCGCACAGCAAACGAGTGGCGACGGTAACGGTAGAATAAACTCAGACGAGGACCCGACGAGGAACACAGGACACAGGTGGGACTAAATACACTAGGGGTAATCAGGGAACGAGACACACCTGGGATCAATCAAGGGGAGGACAGGACAACACGGAGAGCACAGAGACACAGAACTTGAAATAAACACACAGAAAAACACAGAACCTGACATTGGCCTTTCTTTCAACACTGAGTCTGTCTCTGACCAGTAAGCCTCTATGCTCCCCAACAAAAACTGCTTGCTTTTTCGACTTGTTTTTGCATTTAGCCGCCTTCCATCACAATATGCTTTTTAGTTGATATTTAGACTGTTTTATGTTTAATATTGAAGGTTGTATCCTTCTGTGTCCTTGGATTTAATCTCTAAGCAATAATTTTTTCCACTTCTGTGATTGCCCTTGCTCCTTTATTCTTCAGCGACTTTATAGTACCTTCAGGCTTTATTCACTATTAATTCAATGAATTCAACAAAGGAAAAACAAGAAAAACTTCCAGATGCTCTTGGGTAGAAATTTCATGATGGCAGTTTGGTCTCAGTGATTGAGGTCTGCCCATCAGAAAAACAAAAAAAAGGTTGTTGAAGCTTTTCTTTTCCAATGAATCCTAGAGATTTCTGTTTCTGATAATTATTTACACTTTATTTTCACTTTTCAAACTTAAATAAATATGTGACATCAGGTGAGTGTCCTTTCAAAGGCAAATTTGCTTCTGAAATTGTATTGCCAGGCAAATTCTCTGTCTTTTGAGTTTGACTACATTATCTGAGATTATGCATGAATTTAGGGTGAATTCAGATACAATTTGTATTAGTTTTATAACCTTTCCACCCAAGGTTATAATTTATAAAACACATACTTGACGTGAGAATGAGCGGTCTCTCATGCCAAATCCAACCCTTTCATGCCATACATGCTTATTTTAGAAATGGATGGTCAGGTGGAGAATTGAAGACACGCTGTCTCATGATTCCTTTCATTACACATCAAACTTTAACCATAGGTCGACTTTATCACAACCATTTAAAGGTTCAGTGTTATATGTTTGCACCAGTGAGTCACAATTGAGGACCTTTCTGATAAACAGAAAAGAACTATAAGACAGCCTCATTCCTAAACCAACGTCTGCACACTATTTAAACGTTTTCTCACCATCACTATTCTCTGTCTGATGATCCCCAGGGCAAGATGTACCCCAGTTTCATTTTAAATGATTTTTTAGCACAAATTATGCATAGATTATGACAATTCTGATGTAACATCTGTGAGTAATTCTGCACTGCTGGAAGATGTTGCGAATTGGAGGATTAGGATCAGAGATCACCAAGGTCTTCTGGCCCATGATGATGACTGGCTAAGCTGATTTAGACTCCCTAGATCTATGTGCTGAACTGGGACCAGGATTGGAGAGACCGACACACCAGAACCACACCAACCCTGTCCAATAATAGGCGTTAATCACTCTGGATTTCTACAGCACTAATTAGCAGACAGGTATGTTTGAATTAATCAAATATTAATTAACTTACAGCTTGAACCTAAGGAACGACATAATTCTGTAGAGCTATCCATAGGTTTATGATATCACAGCCAGCATTAAGTGCAATAATGCCTGCATTCCTAGTGGGCATTATTAACTTGACCAATCCATACATCAGATTTTCCTACACTGTGGGAGAACATGAGTGAGCATGAGTTTACATCAGCTATAATTCAGTCTATAGGCCTTTAGACTACATAGTTTATATTTAAGTTAATACTAATATGTCTATTGGATCAACTCATTTTTGTCATCTGTGATGTAATACCAACCTTTCCAGGGTGTAACCCACCTGTCCCCCAATGACCACTAGTGATAGGCTCCAGCCTCTCCATGCACCCAAATGCATAGCTTCCAACATTACTGGAATGATGAGAAAATCACATGTTTCCAACTTGGTCAAAGAGAAGACTGTGCTTATCTGGGGAGTGCTGCCCTTCACTGGTAAAATGGAGCTTCAGGTTCTCGAAACAATAATTTGTTGGAGTGTTGCAGTGGGCCTTATAGGCAGAATGTCTATATCTATGTGGTGGCGACTGTCTTTAAACAGGACAATACTGCAGTTCAACTTTGGTCAGACAACAGACTTGTTCTAGGAGAATGACACTCCTACCCTTGGACCAACCTTCATTTTTTTTTTCCTGATCTTAATCATACCGAAAATGTTTTGGGTGTTTGGTAAAGCAGACATGAGTTCCACATCTGTGTGAGCCCTTCAGTAAGAATGAAATGGAAATAAGATTGCACTAACTTTCTTTTTATCCAGTATTTATTGGACAACAGGTTAATATCTGAAAATATTTTTTCTTATGTTAACATTGAAGCTAATCCATCCATGTGTGGATCCTCTATTTCTTTGCACAAATCATAGATTGTATTTATTGGTCAGTAAATTAGAATACTTCCAATGAAAAGTACCCTGGAATTAGCATAATATATGTTGACATTTAGTAAAGCCAGTGCATGTCCCTCTTCCTCTGATTTAATCAGAAAACAAGTTCACCTTGCCTATTTGAGTAAAAAAAGGCGATGTCTGCCCTGGAACTGTTATGTCCAGTTTTATATGCCAAAAGAGTACATATACTCTTTTGGCATATAAGAGTATATGTACTCTTATATACATATAAGAGTACATATGGCTTCAAGATCCAGAAACTTGAAAGTATTTTATACGCTCAATATAATTTGGTAACCGTTATTGGACTTTTAACTGTGACTAAGGAAGGCAAACACCTCTGTAGTTTTTCTTCTTGGCTCCCACTGCACAGGACCAGCTGCATTTAAAGAATCAATTAAGATGGAGATGGAGAACATTTTCACTGACCTTTCAGAGTGAAAATTAAAAGAGCACCTCTAGCTTGTGGGAAAAACGAGAAGTGGATAAGAGGTTTCTTTCTGGCTGCTTTTGGCTTTTAAATAAACTTATAGTCATTCTTTTGTGGGAATTTGTTTTGAGAGAAATGAATGAGTGGGCCATATGGGTGACATTTACAGAGCTGGCTCTGCAAAGGCAGGTCACGGCTGAGTCGCTTTACTGTACTATGTGGAAAATTAACTGAAGCCTACAGTATTAATATGGGTCACTTTTACAGCCTGCGTCACTGGGCATGTCTGGCTAATGTCTTTCAGACAAGCCATCAATATTAACTATGGTTTGTCTGACAGTTAGCTTAGAGGGGTAAATGAACATTTGAGGCCCCTAGAACAGGAAACATGCAGTAAGACATTTATGTTAACACTCATTAATTATTTTTTGCTGATATTACATTGTATTTACATTGCATCATGTTTTAAGAAAAGCATTAACTCTTAATAGTCTTTATAATAGCCAATCAGTATATTTCACTGTCAAAATCAACAGACAGAACTTAATTTCCATTAAGTGGCAAGAACTCCATGGGTTAAAAAAAAAAAACTCTGTAGGGATGACAGAAAATAGAAGCTTAGAACATAATCAACCCCACCAAAAGATCTTACCACTGTCAGAATACCAAGCTACTTTTTGTGCTCTGGGTGATCGCAGCCCTCCTGGAGGCAATGGGAAGGCTTACACTATACTATATACTTTATAGCTGATCTTCCTTCTGAAGCCTCCAAGGAAATCTTTACCATCTATTATTTGGAAGATATATTCTGGAATTTAAACATAAATGCTGTAATAGATGAAGTACCTTGCCTTGCTAAGAATAATTTATCTGAGACTATAAATTCCCACTACAAAGACCATTTGGAAAACGGCAAGAATTTACATTTTGCATTGTTAGATCTTAAGGTTCTAAATAGAGCTTTAGAATGCAAGAAGAAGAAATGGGAGTCAGACAAAAAAAGTTTAAGCAATTTATTGCAAACAACTATTAAACTAGAATAGGCTGTTCATCACCCGTAAAATATTGTGCTGCACATTTTTGTGGATCTGCAAGGCTTTTATATGACCCCAGATCTGCGTCCCTGTGGCATCCTGCAGGTCAGGTGTTGAGTTCAACGAAGCAGACCATGGTCTGCTTCGCTGTATGACGAAGCAGACCATGGAGTATGACTCCTTGTTGTATGACAACAAGGAGTCATACATCATTACGCTGCAGGTGTTAAATACATTTCACATGAAATTATTTAGCACTTTCCATTGAGAACTTGTTGTAAAAACAATAAAAATTATGAATCTTGAGAATCTCCTTTCTGTTATTCAGATCCCTTATTGTCCTCCACAAAAGAAGATGTAGGCTACTTGTACTGAATATTATTTTATTATTAATATTACTATCATTGCTGTTGCTGTCTTGATTTTTATTGTTGTTTCTATATTCATCATCAAAAATCCTTAAAATAAAATAAAAAATTACTAAATTATTAGTTTCCCAGAGAACAAAACAGCTATGTGAATAGAAATCATTTTTACAGGTGTGTAATAAAAATGCAGTTGACATTTAACTTAAAATTGGAACAGCAGCCAAAATGGCAAAAAATTTTTTGTTCCATGACATTTTCTGATGTTAGATGCTACATTTTTCACAAAATATGTATGACATATGTATGACAATACCAGTTTAAACTTTGAACTATTTGCAAGAAACATCATTGGATTTCCCAGGTAATTAGTGCATATCCAGAAAGCAAGCAAAGTCAGTGTTAACTTCAGTCAGGGCAGATTTATGCCTTGTCCTGCTACACTTGGTGCATCATCCTGTCACCGCGGACCATGGGGTGTGACAACACCAACCCTGTGACTCTCCTGTTTGGAGCCCACAGTGGCAGATGGCCAGGCCAGGCTACAGTGAGCAAAGCTCTGTGGGTATGGAGAGAATCCACGGGATACCGGGTTCCACACCTACAAATCCCCAAAAAACACCTACCCTCATACAAGTCAGTGACATTGATGCTCACAAAAGGAAGTTTCACGTTATGCTTTGTGAAATAAATAAATAAGCCTTTAACATGGTTTCACAAAGGGTCTGTAAGTTCTGCATTCTCCCTCTACTGGAATCAAATTTTATGGAGAAATTATGCCATGTTTTAACAGTATTTGAACATGAAAGGATGGGGATCTAAAGATAAACCTTCCAATCATTTGATTAGTTGATGGTGACTCTGACTTTATGTCAAAATATCTTACATCAGCACATAACCGTGAAAGATGGGTTTTCTTGTGGGCTGGTGTGTACATCCATCTGCAAAAGTAGCTTTGCTCAGATCCTGAAAACGGTTTACGTGCAAAACCTGGCACCATGGACTTTATACCTGAAAAAAAGTGACTAACTCCATGAATACAACATATTTCAGGATCCAAAATTAGCAGCATGTACTGTAGGCAGTCAACTGTCAAATTCCAAAACATTGGTCTTACTCTGTTATAACTTAGAATAGCTACGTTCAAGTATGTGTTGGTGAAGGATTATCTTCTTTGAGATAAAGTGCAGGCCAACACATATGCTCTGGCACACACATTCTGAGAACGATCATACACATAGAGGTTAGGGAGTCTGTGCACACTGAGCACCACCTGTGCCCAGGCGCGGAGCGATCGAGGATCGAAGGCCCCACAGGAGAGAAAGACTGGCACTGGAGGGCAGGTAAACATGGAGAGAGACGAGCCCACCCTGGACCATCATATCAGCTGACATCTCACACATTAACACTTGGATGGGCAGATAGGCTTATTAACACATGCTTCTGTCTGCCGCTACCTACCACACACACACACGCCCACGCAAGCACACACACAGCTAAATCCGTTTCCACAGAGAGCAGATTTCTGGCCCATCGTTTCCATTCTGTCAGGGTGGAGACATGAAGGTGATGGCAAGTGTACTGAGGCGATCTCAGGATTAGCAACACTATCATGGGTGGGAAATGGTAAGACCAGGAGTTTAGGCTGCTATGTGTGAATGGGGGGAGGGCTGCTTAGTGAAGGGCGGGGTTGGGGGTTTTATGCTAAAGGTTGATCACCAGGGGGTGGAAAAGCATACGTTAGAGAAAACAGCAATTAGCTCTTGGTGACATGATTTCAAAAGATCAGAATTTCAAACACAACTAGTGGAAAACATTTATAAAGCAAGCTACAATTTCTGCACTTTTATTTACAGTGAAACATAATTTGGATGTTTTTCTATTAGATTTGAATTAAAGTTTTTTTTTTGTACATTTAGAAAAATATGTTTTGACATGAAGAAAAAGCAATTGGTCCAAAGTGAAGCAATGTAAGTAAATTGGGTTGTTAAAGAAGTTATTCATCACAGTCGGGGTGTGTGTGCGTGTGTGTGGGGGTGTGCGTGAGTGGGTGAATGACTGAATGTAGTGTGAATGCTGTGGGGTCCTCTGGACTTAAAGCACTATACATCTACAGGCCATTTACTTTAACTTTGAAATTACATCATAGATGTTGTTTTGTTAATGTCAGTTTTTCTATTTAAAAGCTGTGCTGTTGAATTGTTAACAAGTAATGCAAATGAATATTAAATCTTAAAGGAAGTGAACCAGATAAAAATTGGTCACTGGTAGAGATGGAAATTGATAGGAATTTTGTGATATTGATTCCATTATTACGCAAAATGCTACAGCAAGACAGTGCTCCTGTTTTTCATATTTTAGCTTTTCTTCACTGGCTTTCCAAACTCCCCTTCTGGAAACGGAAAGGTTATGATTTCAGAGCCTCAGTTTTATTTGGTTTGTATTTTCTTATCTTTTCAAATATAGTTAACCTCCAGCCGCCAGAAGCTTATGCACAATTGTTTTACATTCCGAAATGCCAATGGTCACAAAAATAGTATACTAACTCCCACAT